>JASEVX010000005.1:92996023-93055359 GCA_031761405.1 Serripes groenlandicus | reverse complement strand
AGTAAAACATTTCCATAAATGATATTTTAATTATTAAAAACAGTTTAACCCTTTCCCTCATATAGACGCTTTCTGACGCCTCTGCAGCAGACGGCTCTTTGAAAACATAGTGACAAAAGAAGAAATTGCACAAAACGTGCAATTTCTCATTTTGCCACAATGTTTTCCACTTTTTGTCACAGGTTATCCATTCAGTTATGGAGATTTTCTATTTTTTGACAAAATATGTTCAAAGTCGTCTGCTGCAGAATTGTCGTATGAGGGAAAGGGTTAAAACGTAGAGGCAAAAGGAGAAATTGCTCATTTTTGCTACAGTGTTTTCAACAGTTTTGTGTGGATTTATCTAAACGTGTCTGCACATGGGAAAGGGTTACATGTTGTAGTTTGTGAACTTTGAATGGTTCATGGGATAAGCTATTAATGTCTCATACTTACAAAATATGAAAAGTATTCATAAAGTGAAAAGTTCTTTGGTCTGGTAGTTGAAGCTTTGTATTTTTAGCTTACCTGAGCACAAAGTGTCTCAGACAATTGCTATACTCAGCCATATTGCTTGAGTCATTTGATTTGATCATCACCAAATTTAGACAATATGTTGATGGGCAGAATATCTTGGTCAGGTTCGATAACTAACCACGTTATCTTAGTCACTCCACACTTATGTCCCTCCAAATGGCCAAAACTGTATTAACAGTGTCCACTCTCTAAATTTGCCTGAAGTACAACCAATTAGTTGGTCAAAAAAAAAAACGGACGGGCGTATTTTGTTAAATTTGGCGCTCTCGTTTTACTTAGAAATTATGGTTTGCGTGAAGAACTACATGAAGAGTCCATATATCTTAGAAACTACTTTAATAATGCATTCCATTGAAACGTTATACAACCCTTCCCAACCCTGACACCTATGAAAATAATCAAGTTAAATAACTCTTTATAATGCAAATTATCACCCTCTAAGAAATTCTGGTTAATGTTTTGCATGCAATTACATTAGAGTCCATATCTCATTAACTTAAATAAGCGGTGGAATAGTCGAGCGAGCTGTCTTTCAACAGCTCTTGTTTTTAAATAGGCTTTAAACCCCCCAATCAATCAATTGTATATTTGATTAAGGACTTGGGTTGATTTATAGTCTAGTTAACCCTTTCCCTCATATAGACGCTTTCTGACGCCTCTGTAGCAGATGGCTTTTTGAAAACATAGTGACAAAAGAAGAAATTGCACAAAACGTGCAATTTCTCCTTTTACCACAATGTTTTCCACTTTTTGTCATAGGTTATCCATTTAATTATGGAGGAGATTTTCTATTTTTTGACAAAATACGTTTAAAGTCGTCTGCTGCAGAAATGTCGTATGAGGGAAAGGGTTAACATGGTGTAAAGGGTAAGAGAGTAGATTTACAAATGATTTCACCTGATGGGGAAAAATTCCCCACATAGTTGTGTTGGGCTAATTTTGTATTTGAACAGGTTTTAACCCTTTCCTTCATATAGACGCGCTCTGCAGCAGACGGCTTTATGAAAACGTAGTGACAAAAGAAGAAATTGCTCAAATCGAGCAATTTCTCCTTTTGCCACAATGTTTCCCACTTTGAGTCATAGGTTATCCATCCAATTTAAATAGATTTTCTATTTGTTGACAAAATATGTTGAAAGTCGTCTGCTGCAGAATTGTCGTATGAGGGAAAGGGTTTAAGTTTGATGGTTTGTAGAATGACAACCTCAAATTTATCTAACTCGGTCAAGCAAATCAGTATTTTATTTACCTGATATTAAATGTCAAACCTTAATATGCTGGTATTCTGTTACTAGTTAACCCTTATCAAACATACAACAAATCATCTGCAGCAGACAACTTTGACAACATCTTGGCAAAAATGAGAAAAATCTCCCTATATGGGAGTTTAATTATCAAATAGAGCTAAAAAGGTTGTGGGCAAATGCATAAATTGCCCATTATGAAGAAGTCGCTTGAAGCAAAAAGTTGACACACGTACACTCAATGGACAATTCGTCATGACATAAGCTCGACTGGCTTTCAGCCAGTGGATTTAAAATTTCCCAGAATCTCAGATTCCTTCACGCCATGTTGATTGGTCGGAAAACATGGCCGCCAGGGGGCGGGGCTACTTTGCATTATATGGCTAAAGTGAAAACTGGAACCTGGTTCAATTGTCCCGAGAACTGGTGGAGTAATATAGGGCTGTAAGAACTTGCCTTAAAAACCAATGTAAAAGAACTATTAATTAACCCTTTCCCTCATACAGATGTTTTCTGATACCTCTGCAGCAGACAACTCTTGAAAACATTGTGGCAAAAGGAGAAATTGCTCACTCTGTTTTTAACTTAATTCAATAATAATACTTACATTTATAGAAAATTTCCATATTTTTATGCCCCGGCATACGAAGTATGAGGGGCATATAGTTTTCCGGTCTGTTAGTCCGTCCGTCCGTCCGTGCGTCCGTTCGTCCGTCCCGCTCAGGTTAAAGTTTTTGGTCAAGTTAGATTTTAGTGAAGTTGATGTACTATCATTATGAAACTTCACACAAATGACAATCAACATATCATTGTTTAAAAAATTGTATCAATTTGAGGTTGGACCAACTGTTCGTCCGTCTGTTCGTCTGTCTGTTCGTCCATTCCATTCTCAGGTTAAAGTTTTTGGTCAAGTTAGATTTTAGTGAACCTGATGTCCTATCATTATGAAACTTCACACAAATGACAATCAACATATCATTGTTTAAAAAATTGTATCAATTTGAGGTTGGACCAACTGTTCGTCCGTCTGTTCGTCTGTCTGTTCGTCCATTCCATTCTCAGGTTAAAGTTTTTGGTCAAGTTAGATTTTAGTGAACCTGATGTCCTATCATTATGAAACTTCACACAAATGACAATCAACATATCATTGTTTAAAAAATTGTATCAATTTGAGGTTGGACCAACTGTTCGTCCGTCTGTTCGTCTGTCTGTTCGTCCATTCCATTCTCAGGTTAAAGTTTTTGGTCAAGTTAGATTTTAGTGAACCTGATGTCCTATCATTATGAAACTTCACACAAATGACAATCAACATATCATTGTTTAAAAAATTGTATCAATTTGAGGTTGGACCAACTGTTCGTCCGTCCGTTCGTCTGTTCGTGTGTCTGTTCGTCCATTAACAACCGGGGCATCCGTGTTCCATGGACACATTTTCTTGTTTATTAGATGTTTTCAAAGTCGTGTGCTACAGATTTGATGTATTAGGGAGTTAAAAGTTGAAGGTAAAGAGTTAACATTCCTCTCAAGCTGTTAGTCTCTACTTTATATTGTTTTCAAGTATGAAAAGATAATTGAAGATTGTGTTTGAACATTTGGATAACACAACAGCTTGACCTGAATACTTTCTGAAGCTTACAATCTGTATAATGTATTATATACATATTTTGCCTTATTTTGGAATTTTGTCAAGACTGTGTTTCTTTATATTCCTGCCATTGTCAGGAAAATTATTCTATTCCTGTAATAATATATGTATGTCACAGTTTTAACCCTTTCCCTCATATAGACGCTTTCTGACGCCTCTGCAGCAGACAGCTTTTTGAAAAAATAGTGACAAAAGAAGAAATTGCACAAAACAAGCAATCTCGCCTTTTGCCACAATGTTTTCCACTTTTTGTCATAGGTTATCCATTCAATTATGGAATCAAAGTCGTCTGCTGCAGAATTGTTGTATGAGGGAAAGGGTTAAACCATTTACCTACATCTTTAGAGTCTTCTAACAAAAATACGGAAACTCGCGATAAATGAAATAATGAATAAAGTTGAAAGCATTGTGGAATGCTGTCATAATAAGCATTTTCTCCTTTTGCCACAATAGTCATCTGCTTCCGATGCAGCTACAAGTGGAAAATGGTTAACCCTTTCCCTCATACGACAATTCTGCAGCAGACGACTTTGAACGTATTTTGTCTAAACATAGAAAATCTCCATATTTGAATGGATAACCTATGACAAAAAGTGGAAAACAAATGTGGCAAAAGGAGAAATTGCACGTTTTGTGCAATTTCTTCTTTTGTCACTATGTTTTCAAAAAGCTGTCTGCTGCAGAGGCGTCAGAAAGCGTTTATATGAGGGAAAGGGTTAATTGTCTCCTGCAGAGAAGTAAAAAAGGAATGGGTTTTGTGACAAACATGGTTTTGATATTTTTGTTTTGATTTTGCAATAGAACAAAAGCATGACTGTGCCCAATGAGTTAATATGATTACTAAATGTGTATAGAATTACAAGAATAGTAAAGATTAACAAGGTGATAAACAGTAGATCTTTCAGAGTGACTCAATTCAAGAATTTACCCTTGATTGCATAAGTTTAACCCCTTCCCACATAACACTTTCTGTTGCCTCTGCATCAGACGAATTTGGAAAGCATTGTGGAAAAAGTAGTAACAGCTCATAATGAACAATTTCTCCTTTTAACACAATGTTTTCAACTTTTTAATATTTTTATCACATTTTGTCTGTCGTCCGTCATGTATTGTCAACAGTTGCCTTGTGAAAATGCTACAGGCAACATTTTATGACAAATCTTCATGAAAGTTTATCAGAAAATACATCTCCATCAAATCTTAGCCAAGTTCGAAACTGGGTCATGTGATGTCAACATCTTGGTCACAAGGTCAAACTTTACGGAAATCTTGTTCACACTTGATGCCGCATTTTAAGGATCAGCATTTTTGAAATTTTGTCAACATGTTTTGATGATATTAAGGTAAACTTTGAAAATGGGTCATGGCCCTCTTGTTTTAGTTATTATACCATTATTTATAGAAATTGTCAATGTTTTTGCCTAGATGTTTTCAGAGTTATCAAAGTTGTCTGTTGCAGATTAGTTGTATGTAGGAAAGGGGTTAAAGTTAACCCTTTCCCACATACAACAAATCTACAGCAGCCAAAAGCAGGGAAAAGTAGGGAAAAACATGTCAAGTCTATAAAGATGAGCATAATTATTAGATAAAACTGAAAACCTTGTGGCAAACAGAGAATTTGCTCACAATGGGATAATGAAAATTTCTTCTTTTGCCACAATGTTTTCAACTGTAAATAATAGTTATGTTTTCATTTTCATTCCACAAAGTTAATAAAGTCGTCTGCTGCAGATTTATTAAAATGTGGGAAAGAGTTAAGCATTGTTAATAAGACCACCCAATTTTTTCTGATGTAAGATGTTTTCTTTTCAATGGTTGTTAGACCGAATGGAGACTGGCATTTCGTTCTCATGAATCATAAGTATACGCAAAACCATGATTAACCCTTTCCCACGTACAACAGATCTACAGCAGACCACTTTGAAAACATCCAGGCAAGAATATGGAAAATTTCTATAAATGAAAGCATAGTTAACTTATTGAGCAGAGTTGTATTCATTGTGGCAAAATGAGAAGTTGCCTCAAATTATTTCAAAAGTTGTCTGCTTCAGAATTTGTCTATGTGTGGGAAAGGGTTGAGTCTCCTTATGCCGAGTTCAAAGATTAGTTCATCCTCTTCTTGTTCCCACCTCAACTGTTGAGCCCCGGTAGCGACGCGGGCTGTCAATCCAGCGGTTGTGAGTTTGAATCCCGGCTTGGCCAACTTTCTTTCCGACGATTGACGAAAGTCAATGCGACATGCGTCATTCGTCTTCCACCAATGGGCTAAGTCTGTGGAAAAGCAGCCAGTTGCTTGGGAAGATTGTTGTGTGGTGTACTGGTGTGAGAAAACCAGGAAATGCATGAGTAGGTGAACTGGCCGCCGTGATATAACTGAGAAATTGTTGAAAACGGCGTTAAACCCCAATCAATCAATCAATCAACCACCTCAACTGTCTTAGTAGTGAGCACCCACAAAAGCATCTGGTTGAAGGCTATGTGTGTATATGTAGGAAGAAAAAGAAATTTTTTATAAACCAGTTATGCCTTTGGGTAACAGTATATGTGGAAAAGCAGCCAGTTGCTTGGAAAGAGGTATAAAACATCAAGTTGAAATGAGTGCTTCAATTTCTGTTTTACCACTTTCCCACATGTAGATGCATTTTGACACATCCGTAATAGGAGACTTGAAACAATTGTGGCAAAAGGGAGAAATTGGTCATGATGTGCAATTTCTCCTCTTGCAGTTATATTTTTAGCTCACCTATGCACAAAGTGCAAGGTGAGCTATTGTGATCACATTTTGTCTGACATCCGGCATGCGTGCATCGTCCTTCGTCAACATTTGGGCTTGTTAACACTCTATAGGCTACATTTTGCATATAATTTTTATTTAAATGATATCTTAGCCAAGTTCAAATATGAGAAATGTGGTTTTGTCACAATACTATCAGCAGATGTTTCAAACTTCGTCTGCAAATAGTTAAGGATTCATTTTTTCCCCAAGAAATAAACCACGTCATACAAAAATGACCTTTTTTTTTGAGTCGACAACCAGCCAAAATTTATATACGCCTTTGCAGTCTGATCAGGTAATTCTGTTCACCATCGATAGTAGTCACACACAAGGATCTTCGACTCCGCATAGAAAGAACAGTGACTTTAAATAAACTTTCAAAAGTCATCAGTTCGGCTGCAAGGGCATCAATGCAGGTCTGTATCTGGGAAATGGTTTAGTTCATGAAGAAATTATCAACTAAACATTTTCCTTCAAATTATCTTCTGCAGCCTTCAAACGATGTAATTAAGGGAGAAAATTAACCCATTCCCACATTCACCTAATCTGAAGCAGACAAATTTTAAAATTTCTAGGCATAAATGTTGAATCATGAAATAGATTATTAATAAAGATGTGGCATTGAAGTAAAAGAAGAAATTCCTCATTATAAGCAATTTCTCGTTTTCCTACTATAAAGTTGTTTTCTGCAGATGTGTAAAAAAATGTCTGCATGTGGGAAAGGGTTAAACAATATTAAGATATTTTCTGAAGCTACCCAACTGGTTTGTAGTTAAATTGGTTTTCAAAGTTTTCAATGGGATTCTTGGATTGGGTGTGTGTACTTGGATCAAAGTCAAGGCGATTTAACAGCTTTGTGCATCTTCATATTTAATGACTTTTTAAGTAATCAAAGTTCCGAGAGTATTAGATAAAGCATATCTCATATTAACGGCTGATTATGCGTGGAAATCATTTAATGCTAATGTCTTATTCACTTCCATCAAATCCTATGTTGTACGTGTTTCTGCTGTATGAACACCCTATTGAAAGTAAAAGATTTTGCTAAATTTAGATTGAAATATTTCAGGGAAATAGCTTTATTGCAGCCAATGACTTTGAACAAATTGTGTGTAAAGGAGTTAACTAGTTTTGAGGAAAAGGAGAGTTAATTATATTCGGGCCCCATATACCAGGGTTTGGTTGAGTAATATCAGAGATAGTGTTGGAAAAAGACCAGTTAACCCTTTCCCTCATACAACAATTCTGCAGCAGACGACTTTGAACGTACTTTTTCTAAACATAGAAAATCTCCATAATTGAATGGATAACCTATGACAAAAAGTGGAAAACATTGTGGCAATAGGAGAAATTGCACGTTTTGTGCAACTTCTTCTTTTGTCACAATGTTTTCAAAAAGCCGTCTGCTGCAGAGGCGTCAGAAAGCGTCTATATGAGGGAAAGGGCTAACTCCCAGTTATCTAGTCCTCTGTATAACTTCAATCATAAAATAGTAAACCATCAGCTTCTAGAGCTCCACATGTTAACTCTTTCCCGCATACGACAATTCTTCAGCAGACGACTTTGAACTTATTTTGTCAAAACAAACGTGCAATTTCTTCTTTTGTCACTATGTTTTCAAAAAGCCGTCTGCTGCAGAGGCGTCAGAAAGCGTCTATATGAGGGAAAGGGTTAAGAAAATGTTATTTTGAATCATTGCAATCAATCTATTTGAATGTCTATTCACATTACCTCAGCATAGAGGAATGCTCGTTGTTTTTTTTGGAATACACCGCAAAACATTCCACACCACAACCCTCCTTACCCACATACAACAATCCTGCAGCAGACGACTTAGAGAACGTCTTGGCTGAAATATGGATAATCTCCATAAATGAATATAAAAGAAAGTTGAAAACGTTGCGGTGAAAGGAGAAATTGCTCATTATTGAGTTATTTCTTCTTTGGCCATAGTGTTTAAGCTCGCCTATGCACAAAGTGCTCAAGGTGAGCCATTGGGATCACCTTTTGTCTGTAGTCCATCGTCTGTTGTTCGTCGTGTGTCGTGCGTCGTGCATCGTCAACAATTTCTTTAAGCAACATCTCCTAAACCAATGTATGGATTTTGACTAAACTTGCTAGTAATGATCCTTGGGTGATCCTCTTTCAAATTTGTTAAAAAATAATAATTCTATGCAGAACTCTGGCAACCAAAGGGATTTTTTTTTTAACTCGCATAAACTTGTTCAAATATGGGTCATGTAGGTTCAAAAACTAGGTCACTAGGCCAAATTGAAGCAAAATCGTGTTAACACTTTGAATGCCGCATTTTTTGATACAGCAGCTTGAAATTGTGTCAGAATGTTTGTCTGAATTTTATCTAGGTCAAGTTCAAATATGGGTCATATTGGGTCAGAAACAAGGTCAATAAAGGAAAATATTCAAACTCCTGAAGCCGCATTATTACTTTGAGCAAGTTGAAACTTTGTCAGAATGTTGTCTTGATGATATCTTGATGATATCTAGTCCATGTTGGAATATGGGTCATATCAGGTAAAAGAATATAGATCACTTGGCCAAATGAAGGAAAATCTTGTTAACACTGTGGAAGTTGCATTCAGAATAATTGTCTTGTTGCATTGCAGTACATTGTTTAACTAAGGTGAGCGAACTAGGGCCATCATGGCCCTCTTGTTTAGTAACAGTATACATGTCAGTCGGTCTGTCAGTGATAATTAGAATTTTTTTTTGTAGAAATGTTCTTTGGGTGACCCTCTTTGAGTTTCCTTCCAGCCATGTTTATTGGTAAAAAAAACCAAGGCCACCACCTGTAGGGGCTGTTTTGCCTTATATGACTAAAGTGCACAATTTCCTCCAAAAGTAATTGGGGGGTTTTCTGCCAAATTAATTTGACAGACAACATACATAGGGTTGGGTTGTTTCAACTTGTGGCAGTGGAGCACTCCTTTTGGGCCTCTAGTTTGGCCTCGAATGGGTTATTGCGCTTGACATGAATCACATGGAATAAATCAGGTGAGCGATCCAAAAAAACTTTGAAAATCATCTTGTCTGAAATCGAAAGGTCTAGAGCTTCGAAAATTGGTTTTGTAGCATTGTCCACAGTAGTCTTCTACAAAGATTGTTAAAATTATGCCTGTGGGGTCAAAATTGGCCCCGCCCCGGGGGTCACCTGTTTTACATAAAGATATATATAGGGAAATATTTTGAAAATCTTCTTTTGCATCATAATTCTTAACCCTCTCCCACATACAGATGTTTTTGGATGTGAGAAAGGAAGAATGTGATTGTCAAGATTCCTTACTTATGATATGCTTCATTACTCCTTTCAGATGACTACCATTCACGACAAGATTCAATGGACATTAACTGTTCAGAAACGCCCATGGAATGCCACTGCACCAGTAAAAAACCTCTTGAGCGACGAAAACAGCGTGAACGGCTGCGATGTTTAGCTCATTCGTTGGTTGGGACGCCAAATTATATTGCTCCCGAGGTTTTGCTGAGGCAAGGTGAGTGTGCCACTGTTGTTTACCGGTAGTAAGGCAATGGTTATTTATTATGTATTCACCCCATAATCTTTCCCTCATTTTGACAACTTACCATTTTGGACTTATTATACCCCCAGATACATAGTATATGCCGGGGCTATATTGGAGTCACGCTTGTCGGTTTGTCAGTCCGTTGGTCGATCCGATCCGTTGGTCTGTGGACATTTCTTGTGAACACTATTTCTCAGCAACCCTTGGTATTGTCGGCGTGTTGCACTGGAATTATTATACGGAGGCGGTCGTATATTGGCGTCATCTTCTCCGTCTGTCCGTCCGTACGGCCATTTCTTGTGAACGCAACTCCTCCTACGTTTCTGACCGTATCTTTTCAAAACTTAATCAATGTCATAACTATAATGTGTAGATGTGCATGAAGCGGCGATTTTCCGGTTCATTGATATTTGCAAGATTTATGTCCCTTGTAACTTAGTCTCTGTAGCTGATTGATATTGCAGCCTTCTGAACGCAACTCCTCCTATGTTTCTGACCGAATCTTTTCAAAACTTGGTCAATGTCATAACTATAATGGGTAGATGTGTATGAAGCGGCGATTTTCCGGTTCATTGATTTTTGCAGGATTTATGTCCCTTGTAATTTAGTCTCTGTAGCTGATTGATATTGCGGCTTGTGAACGCAACTCTTCCTATGTTTCTGACTGAATCTTTTCAAAACTTGGTCAATTTCATTACTATAATGGGTAGATGTGCATGAAGCAGGGATTTTCCGGTTCAGCAATTTTTGCAATAGTTATGCCTTTTCGAAACTTGGTCTCTATAGCATATTCACTTGAGAACGCAACTCAAGTTTCCAAACAGGTAGAAGTGCATAAAGCAGGGATTATCCGGTACAGTGATTTTTGCAAGAGTTATGCTCAGAAGGAAAAAAGGATACATATCGACACTGCCATTTGACCTACTTTCATATCGGAAGCCTCTATAGGGTTCTATCTCTGTTTATATGTATCCTATTTTCTTTAGTTAATACCAAAGTCAGCTAGGCTGGTAAGCAGAGTAAGACTTTCAACTCTGAACATGTGTGGATAAACTGTTTTGCTCAAGGAAACACCCGGCTGCCCCTGCAGGGATCGAACCTACTACCCAGGCAACCATGATCTCAGGTCCCTGTCTCTTCCAGCTAAGCTAACTGGTCTCACAGACTTCATTTTGAGCTTATGTATACAGACATGTTAAAAGCAATAATTAAAAGGACCAATCTTGATCTTTATATTTTGTGGCGGCGTATATTGTGGTGGCACTGCACTGGCACTCTTGTTTTTAAATGAGTTATGGCCCCTTGGATGTCTTATACATATGTCTATTGTCAGGCACCAGCTAGGGGTATTCATCACCTTCAGTGATATTTCTAGTTCATCAAAGAAGCTTGATTTTATTTCTCAAAACACAGACTGAAGTTTTTCTGTCCATAATTGAAAACCTGGTTTTGGTTGCATTGTGGCGTTTCTTACTGCAAATTTGGGGTTTCATTTTGAAGATCAGTTTTTGCATGGAGTGATCCATGTCTGCAATCAGATAATATAAAGACATTTTTAATGACTCTTCTTTACAAAGAAAAAATAATTCAAAATTACTGTCTAAAAGTACAAACTATTTTTGCTGTTTACCTTGCTTAAAAGAAAATCTGTGACAAATATGTTAAAAATCTGAAAAATCTAAATTTTCATATAGATCCAGATGTGAAAAAAACCCAGTACTAAAGTGAGATTTCTTTTCATTTTGAGCAAATTCTTACTTTTTAAACCTTCTTTTCAAAAGTTGTTTGCTGTGAGAAGTCTATAAAGTCATATGTATATGGAAAAGGAATAAATACCTTTGGAATTGGTAGATTATTAAAACCACAGTCAAATTATCCAATTATACCTCCAATGACAAAGAATTTGTAGCCAAGATTATTTTTCAAATATATAAGATAATGTGTCAGACAAAAATTGTCATCACAGGACTGTTGATGCTTCTATAACTCTTTCTTACATATAACAAATCTGCAGCAAATAACTTTGGAAACATCTAGGCAAAACTATAAAAAATCACTATGAATATAAGTATAATTATAGAATGGCCAAATGCCACTTTCTCCTTATGCAATGGACCAATTTCAACCAAATTTAATAGGAATCTTACTTTCGGGGTCCTCTTCATAAGATAGATATAAATTCTATATAGAACTTTGGTTGCTTCGATCAGCATCAGAAAGGGAAAAAAAATCCATAACTTTAAAATTCTTCTTCTCTGAATCTGCTTGTCTGATTCCAAGATTATATGGTAGAAAGGGTCCTTGATTGACCTTCTACACAATTTGTTCAAGCCATCGTAATTGGCATCATAAAAAGGGCAAAATAACAAAACTTTCAAATTCAAATCTTATAAAGTTCTTTTCGGGCTTCAAGATGGTTTAGCAGAAATGCTCCTTTAGTAGTGACACTGTACATAATTTGTTGAAGCCATATGATAGGTTGAAAAAGATAGCTACCAGGTGGCATCAGAAAATGGGTAAAATGAACATTAGATTCAAACGACATATCCTAAACCAATGGAATGTTCCTGTTGTGTATATTTTTTCCCTTGATGATTTCAGAGTCACATTCTGAAGATGTGTTGTATGTAGGAAAGTGTTCTAAATGTTGTTTATGTTTTACAGGGTACACATCGTGCTGTGATTGGTGGAGTGTGGGAGTTATCATGTATGAAATGTTGGTGGGTCAGCCGCCTTTCTATGCTCAGAGTCCTCAAGAAACACAGTTCAAAGTAAGTTCAAACCCAATCTCATTGTAACCAGACCTTAACTTGGCTGCAGTAGCAAACACGTGTATAGATCTGATGACTGCCTATAACAGGTTGTCCCTTATTGACCTTTGTGTCAGCTAATCAAGTTGTTAGGTATCAACAGGATATATATCCCATTTATATAAACAAGATAGAGAAGAGGGGATTAAAGAGTGTTCCCATTGGATAGAATATTTAAATTCATAGGGTAAATTTGCAATGACCTTTTATATGGTGTTGTCAGATTCAATTTACATAAAGTGAAGTATTTTGGTCTGATTTTGATCAGATTGGGTGACCCTCTATCAGATTCCTTCAAGCCATGTTGATTGGTCGAAAAACATGGCCGCCAGAGGGCGGGGCTATTTTGCCTTATATGGCTAAAGAGAAAACTTAAAAAATCTTCTCCGACGAAAGTGTCTGGCTGATATTCGAATAATTTTGTAGAAATGTTCCTAGGCTGTGACCTGACCCTCTATCAGATTTCTTCAAGCCATGTTGATTGGTCGAAAAACAAGGCCGCCAGAGGGCGGGGCTATTTTGCCTTATATGGCTAAAGAGAAAACTTAAAAAATCTTCTCCTCCGAAAGTGTCTTGCTGATATTCGAATAATTTTGTAGAAATGTTCCTAGGCTGACCCTCTATCAGATTCCTTTAAG
This sequence comes from Serripes groenlandicus, assembly GCA_031761405.1. Lineage (NCBI taxonomy): Eukaryota > Metazoa > Mollusca > Bivalvia > Cardiida > Cardiidae > Serripes > Serripes groenlandicus. The sequence continues at coordinate 93,042,191 of JASEVX010000005.1, read as the reverse complement.
CCATGTTGATTGGATGAAAAATATGGCCACCAGGGGGTGGGGCTATTTTGCCTTATATGGCTGTTTGGAGATTTGATTTTTGCTGTATGGCCGTGGAGCGATACTGGGCCTCTTGGGCCTCTTGTTTGGTATGTCTGCAAACTTATTTGTTTATAATAAAAACTAAATAAATTATTTGTAAATTTCATTTTTACGTCGTATAGTGGTGTATAAATACTTTTTTGTTTCAAAATAAAATCTTGGAATGCGACGTAATGAAATGTGTCCATCCAGTTGCGTCATGTCTAAAAAGCATCAAACAGAAGACATATACTGCCTATTTTATTCGCACTGCATTAGAATCACGTGATAGTTACAGTTCTTATTTAATGTCGTAAACGTGTTGATTTGGTGAATGTATATTTTTTCTGACACAAGTTCAACACATCGTGTCCGAAAATGGTGTCTTTTATGTTACGCCCATTTTTAGCTCACCAGATCACAAAGTGCTCAAGGTGAGTTTTTGTGGTCGCCTTTTGTCCGTCGTCAACATTTGCTTGTTAACACTTGTTAACATTTTGCATCCATCAAAGTTTATCCGAACATATATCTCTATCAAATCTAGGTTCGAAACTGGGTCATATTGGGTCAAAAACACTCTGGAAGTCACATTTTTAACTTGGGCATGTTGAAACTTTGTCAGAAAGTTTGTCTTGATGATGTTTAGGCCAAGTTTGAATATTGTGTCTTAGTGATATCTAGGCTAAGTTCGAATATAGGTCATGACCGGTCAAAAACTAGGTCACTAGGCAAAATTTAAGGAAAATCTTGTTAACATTTTTGGCTTGAGCATGTTGAAACTCAGAATGTTTGTCTTAGTGATATCTAGGTCAAGTTCATATATGGGTCAGGTCAGGTCAACAACAAGGTCACTAGGCCAAATTGTAGAACAATTTAGTTAACACTATAGAGATTGCATTTTTGACTTGAGCAGCTTGAAATTTTGTCAGAAAGTTTGTCTTGATGATATTGCCATTGGCGCTGAAAGAGTTAAGTCTTAAATAGCCCATTCTGAGGTGAGCGATTCCAGGGCCTCATGGCCCTCTTGTTTTTGATCAAATTATCAAATACTTTGTCTACAATCTAGGAGGGCATGTGATATTGTCCGTTCTATTTGCGACATTAATTTTCGCGCGGTTTTATGACATTCGCACCGGTTTTCACCAGAGTGCAACATCATGCCTGGACCAGGACAGTCGCTACCTGCCGTTTGAAAATTGTTATGCCAAATCAGGTAATCATTGGATGCTTAAAATGTATTTAAATGCATGTTTGATCTTTATTTCTTTATTTAATATTGTCCGAAGATGTTTGCGAACCTATTCATTCATTACATGTACAGTTTAAATAACTGTTTTATTCAGTTTTGATGGAGGAAAATGGTGTCTATTGTTTCGTCAAATGCAACGGATAGCAAACTCTTCTTCTGTAACCACGGAGTCTACGTAATAAATATGTGTTTACACACGATATGTTATACTCATTCCACTGGTGAATAAATAATACTGACTTTTGTTTAGATTTACTGTGAGTACTCAAATGTGTTTGTGTGTAACAAAGACACAAATGTGGATATTTTAGTGAAACCAAACACACAGATGTTGACAATTAATTGAGTCTTGTGTTACATCCATGTTTTAAATATTTCAGAATTGTATATTGTTCGTGACTAAGATGTTATTCATTCTCTTAAAATGGTTATTGAAATAAAAACAAAAAAACAAAAGATTAATCTTATTGTATCATCCAAATATGTATGTAACACCTTTACTTTGAGTTGATGTAACATAGTGTACCTTACTGGTGTCTGTTGCTATGCCCCCTTCGAAGAAGAAGGGAATATTGCTTTGCATATGTCTGTCGGTCCATCGGTCCATCTGTAGACCAAAGCTTGTCCGAGTGATAACTCAACAAATGCCTGGACCCATGGTCCTCAAACTTGACTTGGAGCTTGGGCCTGACCAGTAGATGAACCCTATTTATTTTGAGGTCATTGGATCAGAGGTCAAGGTCATAGTGACCTTGAACACAAAAACCTGTTTTAAGCTTGTCCAAGTGATAACTCAACAATGGCCGGACCTATGGTCCTCAAACTTGACTTGGAGGTTGGGCCTGACCAGTAGATGAACCCTATTTATTTTGAGGTCATTGGGTCAAGGGTCAAGGTCAGAGTGACCATGAACACAAAAACCTTTTTTAAGCTTGTCCGAGTGATAACTCAACAATGCCTGGACCTAGAGGATACATGTTTATCTGCACCTTCTGGGGGGGGGGGGGCATAATGTTTGACAAATATCTGTTGTTACACCAATGTTACCTACTTGCGTCTGTTGTTACACCCTGTGTAATTATCACATACTTATTTTAGTGTCCTTTTTACACCCATGATTCTCTGTTAAATAATTGATAACAATTCTCCCAAAGTAATCATAAATAAAAAGCATTTTGGAATGTTTTGAGTCAACTCCTTTTCGAACTTGTTAGAAAAGGAATGCAGTGAAGCCTAACCCTAACCCTACATTCAAAGAAAATGACACAATAGCATAACAAGACACAACTTTAGGGTGTCCACTGTTCCACAATGGATATCAGTTTGGTAGTTCTAAGTTCTAAGTCATATGCATGTGTTTCCTGGCTTTATCACATTAGTATTCAACACAACAATCTGCTCAAACCACTGACTTTTTTTCCACATGTATAGAATGTAAGCTAATTCAGTAGAAGATGAATGGCACCTGTTTCATTGAATGTTGCAGGGCTAAAACTCACAACCCCTGGATTGACAGCCCACATCACTACCAGGACTCTGCTAAACAACTTAAGCCCTTGTTACATATAGTAGAGAAAGTATATATATATCCCTTCTCGGTTTTCAGTATGGCAAAGGACCTAGATCTCAGTGGTGACATAGAGGTGCCACTAGAAGGTGAGGATAACAGTTCACGAGAAGTTGACTTGGACATCCCCAGAAACAGCCAACATGTCAGCCTTGAGCCAAGGTACATATTTAACTAGCATATATGTTTGTGTTTGTGGAAAATAATGTACAGTCGAACGTCGTTATAAAGAGACATTTGTCTTTCAACGGCCCCCCTTTTTAGGGCCACAAATTCCTAGAAAGTCTTCTATCCAAATTGTCTATTTATTACAAACCCACATGCATGTACAAATCTAATAGCAACGGCCCTTTTTAGGGCCACAAACAAACATAAAGTATTCTATCCCAACTCTTTTAACGGCTCTTCGTAGGGCCACAAACACACAGAAAGTCTACTATCCCAATTGTCAATTTATTATTATTATTGAACGGTAAACAAGCAAAACAGAACATATAAAATAACTAGTTTATTTCTTAAAAACATTCATTTACAACCAATTTAGTTATCGACATTCGTTAATATGAAAAGGTTTCTGGTCTGCTTTTGCTGTGGTAAATCTTACACCTTTGTAATTAGTATGATGTATGGTGTTTAGGTAAATATTACCTCAGATCCGACTGATTCGTTAATCGGAAAAAAATTGTTTGTACGGAAATATTAGTGGGGAATTAAGGTGTCCAGATTAACGAGGTTCGACTGTATACATATAAACATTTGTGTAGCTGTTTTGTTAACCCTTTCCCTCATATAGACGCTTTCGGACGCCTCTGCAGCAGACGGCTTTTTGAAAACATAGTGACAAAAGGAGAAATTGCACAACACATGCAATTTCTCCTTTTGCCACAATGTTTTCCACTTTTAGTCATAGGTTATCCATTCAATTATAGAGATTTTCTATTTTTTGACAAAATATGTTCAAAGTCGTCTGCTGCAGAATTGTCGTATGAGGGAAAGGGTTAATTGGAAAGTGGCCTCCTTGGCTGACTAGTAGCCCATATTGACAGACGTGCTTATAAATATATGCCAGATAGTGACATTGGTAGATCAATCTATAGTAAGTCAATGCCAGTTTACCAGCTCCAGGAACAATGTGAAATATCAATCTGAAGCAAATTATATTTACTTTATTTAAAATGTTACATTTAACTCTCTTTAGATACCATATGGGAGTCTATATCATGATAAACCATGGAACATCTTTGTTACCTGCAGTTGTAAGTGATCATAAGTTCAAGTTCTTGTTGAGTTTATACGTTTTCATATTATCTTTATTTGATTCTGTTTATTCTGTAATTCTCATAATATTGTAACGTTACAACTTTCATGTATTTTCAGATCTTGACCAGTTAATCAGCAGCCAGCACAACGATGGACCAGTTGATTTATTTTGTTTTTATTTGTACAAATTCGAAATACATGGAGTTTGGTCAAATTAGCTTTTCTGTTTTGTTCAGTAGTCATAGTAGTCCCCGTTTTCATAAACTGTAGTACAGGACTTCTTGAATGTTGTATTCTAAAAGCACACCCGAAATATTGATGTATTTAATTTTTGATTTAATAGTTAGAGAGGGGTAGATCAATATTTTTTCAATTAACCCTCTCTAACATGGTAGGCACTTAGGGATTACTTTTTTTTTTGTCCGGCAATGTCTGTCTGTCTGTCCGTCACACTTTCAATGAGCAGGTGCAGGTGACACACCATACTCCATTCTAGTTTTTAAATACTGAAGGCTTTTAAACAGTGTAGGAAGAGGTCAGATTGCTAATAAAGTTCAGCTTGGTGTCCTATTACACACTTAGTGCAGTCGTTGGTGTCTTGTTACACACTTCATACTGTTTTTGGTGTCTCGTTACACACTTGGTGTCCTGTTACATCTCACTTGGTGTCCTGTTACATCTTACTTGGTGTCCTGTTACATCTCACTTGGTGTCCTGTTACATCTCACTTGGTGTCCTGTTACACCTCATTTGGTGTCCTGTTTCATCTCACTTGGTGTCCTGTTACATCTCACTTGGTGTCCTGTTACATCTCACTTGGTGCCCTGTTACATCTCACTTGGTGTCCTGTTACATCTCACTTGGTGTCCTGTTGCATCTCACTTGGTGTCCTGTTACATCTCACTTGGTGTCCTGTTGCATCTCACTTGGTGTCCTGTTACATCTCACTTGGTGTCCTGTTACATCTCACTTGGTGTCCTGTTACATCTCACTTGGTGTCATGTTGCATCTCACTTGGTGTCCTGTTGCATCTCACTTGGTGTCCTGTTGCATCTCACTTGGTGTCATGTTGCATCTCACTTGGTGTCTTGTTGTGTTACATCTCACTTGGTGTCCTGTTGCATCTCACTTGATGGCTGTTGCATCGCACTTGGTGTAATGTTGCATCTCACTTGGTGTCCTGTTGCATCTCACTTGGTGTCCTGTTACATCTCACTTGGTGTCATGTTGCATCTCACTTGGTGTCCTGTTGCATCTCACTTGGTGGCTGTTGCATCGCACTTGGTGTCCTGTTACATCTCACTTGGTGTCCTGTTACATCTCATTTGGTGTCCTGTTACATCTCATTGTGTGTCTTGTTACATCATTCTTCATCTAGATGTCAATTGTTAAATATTTTACTTAATAAACCATTGATCAATTAAATTAATTCCAAATAAAGCTGGTGAAAATGTATAAGAGGTCCTAGCAAGTCAATTAACAAACTGAAGTCCATAAACATGTTTTATTATGTGGTGTCCTGTGTTAAAAACAAGACAACTTAAAACCCACATTACAACTTATCTAAAGCTAGAAATACTTTGTCATTTGAAATAAGATCTTTAGATATTGTTCTTACCATATCAATTATACTAGAAAAAGGTTAATGTTATTTTGCTCAAAAGTCAATATGTATGATCATTGTGTTAACACTTTTCCCACATTAAACAAAACTGCAGCAGACGACTTTGAAAACATCTAAGTAAATATAAGAAAAATCTCTTTAACCCTTTCCCGCATATAGACGCTTTCTGACGCCTCTGCAGCAGACGACTTTTTGAAAACATAGAGACAAAAGAAGAAATTGCACAAAACGTGCAATTTCTCCTTTTGCCACATTGTTTTCCACTTTTTGTCATAGGTTATCCATTCAATTATGGAGATTTTCTATGTTTGGACAAAATATGTTCAAAGTCGTCTGCTGCAGAATTGTCGTATGAGGGAAAGGGTTAAATAAAAGTATCATTATGGAATCTGGATTGATCTTATAATACACAAGGATCCAATGTCTGATTTGCTGGTCACATCTTTCCCTCCTTTGCGCTCTGGATTGCAGGAATAGCATGATAGGTGGGTGACCCACTTGTAGAAGAATAAATGGATTAGTAGAACTAGTAACTTGCCCAGGAAACGCTGTGACATAACTGAAACATTGTTGAAAGTGGCGTAAATATAGGATATTACACGAGTGGTCATTCAATACGGAATTTATTAAACAAGTTTTCTGAAATTGATAAGAACGAGCCTTGGCGAGTTTTTATCACTTTTAGAAAACGAGTTTAATAAATTTCGTATTGAATGACCACGAATGTAATGTTCTTTTTATATCATAAATACTAATTTAGTAATTTACAGCGCTATATCCATATAAACGTCGCTATAAAGCGCGCGTATTTACAACGCTAAACGTTACGTTATGACGTCACGTTACGTAACATTGTTATTACACTAGTTGAATACGCAATTTATTCAATGGCTTTATTACACTCCGGCGACGTCATTTATGATATAAACACTATATAACCAACCCTCTTTTGTTTTTCCATACTTTCCAGGTGATTCACTGGGAAAAGACATTGAAAATCCCAAAAGAATCCAATCTATCTCAACCTTCAATAGATCTGATATTACGACTGTGTTGTGGATCGGAGAACAGACTTGGTTTAAATGGAGCAAATGAGATAAAAGCTCACTCTTTCTTTGCGAAAGTGAAATTTGAAGGACTGAGAAAACAGCCTGCTTTGTATGTGCCCAAAATCAAGCATGCAATGGACACATCAAACTTTGACCCAGTGGAAGAACGCGATGAAGATAGTGATTCGGAGAACGATAGAAGGCATGACCACCGTGGTACTAACGGAACCTATCCGGAACACGCTTTCTTTGAATTCACATTTAAAAGATTCTTCGATGATGGTGGTCATCCGTATCCTACAGTGCGGGATTACAGAGAGCGTGAACAAGAACAAGAGACAGAATCAAACAGTGAAAGTAACTCTCCCGTGTATGTGTAGCATAGGCATCAACAGTAAAAGGTCATTTTCCATTGGTTAGTTAGCTCATCCGTTCCATTAACCCTTTCCCTCATACGACAATTCTGCAGCAGACGACTTTGAACGTATTTTGCCAAAAGATAGAAAATCTCCATAATTGAATGGATAACCTATGACTAAAAGTGGAAAACATTGTGACAAAAGGAGAAATTGCACGTTTTGTGCAATTTCTTCTTTTGTCACTATGTTTTCAAAAAGTCGTCTGCTGCAGAGGCGTCCGAAAGTGTTTAAATGAGGGAAAGGGTTAACTTCTTTTCACATGCAGATGCATTTTGACACATTTACTGCAGACGACTTTTTGAAATCATTGTGGCAAAAGGAGGAATTTCACTCAATGAGCAATTTCTCCTTTTGGCACAATGTTTTCAACTTTATTCAAGAATTGTATTTCATTCTTAAAGATTTTCCTTATTTTTGTCAAGATTATTTCACCTAAGTCATCTGCTCCCGATTTTATTCATGTGGAGAAGGGTTTAAGACCTCCAATTATTCAGTTTGAAATGAATAGCGTACAACTTGTTACAACTCATCATTGTCAGTACATAAATGCGCATGGGTATGGAAAAAGCAGGACCCCAGTATTTACCAATCAAGCTTAAGACTTCATAATTCAGGAAGTAACACAATTTCTGATTGGCTAAACCTTTATAACCCAGAAATTGAGTATCTGTTGACATTGAGGTTGGTGTGTACCTTGTTGAGTACAGTGTGAGTACAGGGCCAGGCCAACACTTTCACAATCTTAACCCTTTCCCTCATACGACAATTCTGCAGCAGACGACATTGAACATATTTTGTCAAAATGGATAACCTATGACAAAAAGTGGAAAACATTGTGGCAAAAGGAGAAATTGCACGTTTTGTGCAATTTCTTCTTTTGTCACTATGTTTTCAGAAAGCTGTCTGCTGCAGAGGCATCAGAAAGCGTCTCTATGTGGGAAAGGGTCAAAGCAATGCATACAAATGGTTTAGTTAACATTCAATCCTTATCCAGCTGAATTCCTTCAAGTGGTAGTATCACCTTGCATATATCTGGGGAATCCGTTGTGATCGAGTGGTTAGCGTCGGGGATTCCGAAACCGGGTCTCCCGGGTTCGATCCCCAGTCCCGGCACTACGGTCATGGTGGAGTTGCCCTTGGGCAAGGCACATTTTCTAGCCTAGTACTGGTTTGTTTACCCAGGGATCATGAATAAGTGAACTGTCGCCGCGATATAACTGAAATAATGTTGAAAGCGGCGTAAAACCCCAATAAATAAATATGCATATATCTGGACTAGTCTTTACTAGAAATTGATGAATGACTTAAAACAAACAATAAAGACCATGATTAGACTGCACAAATGTACAGGCTGATCTCGGGTTGTTTGCAATTGTAGTTGATCCCTTTCCCATTTCCCTTTCACATACAACAAATCTGCAGCAGACGAATTTGAAATCATCCAGCAAAAAAACATTGAATATGTCTAAGAATGAAAGTAGAATGATTGAATATAGTTTTCAAATGCAGCAGATATGTCAGGAGGCGTCTGTAAGTTGGAAAGGATTAACCCTTTCCCTCATATAGACGCTTTCTGACGCCTCTGCAGCAGACGGCTTTTTGAAAACATAGTGACAAAAGAAGAAATTGCTCAAAACGAGCAATTTCTCCTTTTGCCACAATGTTTTCCACTTTTAGTCATAGGTTATCCATATAATTATAGAGATTTTCTAATTTTTGGCAAAATATGTTCGAAGTCGTCTGCTGCAGAATTGTCGTATGAGGGAAAGGGTTAAAGCAGTGTATAGCATGATACTCTAATGCTGTATAACCTCACAAACTTCAGGATAAGAAATTTGAGGTGAAATGTATTTTGGGCAGGTCCCATTGTCAAATGATGCAGAATGACTGTTCATTGGTCTACCTTTCATTGGTCTGCCTTGCATTGGTCTACCTTTCATTGGTCTACCTTTCATTGGTCTGCCTTTCATTGGTCTACCTTTCATTGGTCTGCCTTTCATTGGTCTACCTTTCACTTTCATTGGTCTGCCTTTCATAGGAAAGAAAGAGTAAAATGAAAATAAGTAAATATCTGCTTGATTGCCAAGTTTGTGAAATGATTTAACCCATTACTTCACACAGACGACATTTGACGCCTGTTGTTGCAGACGACTTTTTGAAAACATTGCAATAAAAGTTGAAATTGCTCAAAATGAGCAATTTCACCTTTTATTTCAATATTTCCAACTGTTTATCAATATAGTTCTTTCAGTTTTTCTAGATTGTTGAAATTGTTTGTCTGATGCTTGTAAAGCAGACGACCTTTGAACAGCCATGTGAAGTAATGCTTTATACCAAAGGCATCAAATTGTGTTCATATGTGTTAATGGTATATGAAAAGTGTGTGTGAGTGTGTACATGTATGTGAGTGAATCGAAAGGTGATTAAAATAATTAAACAATTAACAGTTTACCTGATAAGATATTTTAGAAATATACATCTGCTTTGAAAATATTTGAGGATATAATTTAATTTTAGAAAAATAGGAGTATGATTTTGATGTAGATTAAAAAAAAATATTGCAAAAGGAGATTTCTGTTACAGTGACATTAAATGTTAGATTAAGATAAGGAGAGTAAAACCTCAATAAACAAATCTTGTGAGAGTGAGAGAGTTAATACTTCCTGGTAAAACTTATGTAAGAAAATGTATATTATTGCTATGTATGAAGTTGTTGATTTTTCCACAAAAAAACAAAAGGAAAATAGAAAATGACCTTTTACTGTTTGATTTAACCTTGCAGGTAGATTTAGCAATTCTTGTTCTGAATTATGGGTAACTTGGCTCTATGGTGCCTTATTGTTATTGCCTTGGTAACCAATTTCAATGGAAATTCATTGAATTTGAAATTTTTAATATTTGTTTTGAATACTGAAAAGATAAATGCAAAAAGATCATTTAATGGTTCAAAAAGTCAAAACTATCTTTTGAATATTCAATTTTAGATCCAAGGGGAAAGTATTTGTTTCATATAACTGTTTGAATCATATATTTTATCATGAATCATTTTAATTGGTTGCCATGGTTTCTTGTTTTCATTTTGTCTGTGATATTTTACTTGGGATTCATCCCTCCTGTAGGGAAATGCTGTTCCCATGAAGCAGGAATATTTAACCCTTTCCGAAATACAACAAATCTGCGATTTCGAAAATAATTTAACCTTTCCCTCATACGACAAATCTGTAGCAGACGACTTTAAACGTAATTTGTCAAAACATAGAAAATCTCCATAATTGAATGGATAACCTATGACAAAAAGTGGAAAACATTGTGGCAAAAGGAGAAATTGCACGTTTTGTGCAATTTCTTCTTTTGTCACTATGTTTTCAAAAAGCTGTCTGCTGCAGAGGCGTCAAAAGGCGTCTATATGAGGGAAAGGGTTAATACAAAATATGGAAACTTTCTATAAATGAAAGCATGCTAAATTTATAAAGAAGAAATTGCTTAGTATGAGCAATATCTCCTTTGCCACATTGTTTTCTAAAGTCGTCTGCTGTACAGTCATCCGAATATGTTTCTATATGATGGAAAGGGTTAAAATAAACTAAAAAAAAACTTGCTTTCTTTGTTGAGTGCTGCAGAGTTGTTAAAGGTGTCTGCATATTTTAGTTCATTTCTAGATAATGTTTGAAGTATTGTTAGACATATTTTAGGAGCATGGAGACTATTTTTTAACAAAAATCAGCAACAACCAAAAAAAAAATGTGGAAGGGAAAGGAGAAAGTAAGTGCTCATGAACAATTTCTTCCTTTTCTACAATGTTTTCACAAAAAGTCATCTCGAGGGCTTCATGCAAAACAGTTGTAACTACGTCCTGTATAAGATGTAGTTACAACTGTTTTGCATGAAGCCATCGATTATTCTGCTGTAGATTCACAAATATTTATATAGGAAATTGACAGATAACATGCATTAATTCAAAGGTAGAATGGGACTTGCTTATTTTGCCCCTTCTTAGGCTTATTTATGAATCTCACATGTATAATTGAACCCTTTGCCTTGATATTCTGCCTTTAACCAAGACAACATTTCTAAAACATAGACAAATGAAAAATTGCTTATCATGAGCAATTTGTTCTGATCTGAGAATTTGTTCTACAATTTATCAAAATTATATTATCAACTCTCAGATATTAAATGTCTTTCCTCACATTTTTATTGGCACCTATGTCTGAGGAAAACCCAGGAAATTTATTAGCATATTTTTCATACAGAGTTGAAAACATTATGGGAAAGGAGAAAAAATTCCCACCATATTCTTAACCCTTTACTTCACACAGACGACATTTGACGCCTGCTGTTGCAGAATACTTTTGAAAACATTGCAATAAAAGGTGAAATTGCTCAAAACGAGCAATTTCACCTTTTATTACAATATCTTCAACTCTTTATCAATATAATTCTTTCAGTTTTCAAGATTATTGAAATTGTCCGTCTGGTGATTGTAAAGCAGACGACCTATGAAAAGTCATGTGAAGTAATGGGTTAAACATTGTCTACTGTTAGAGAATTAACAAAAGTGGCCAGTATTGATTAAAAGTTTAAAAGAAACGAGGACAACATCAAATTAAAAAGAAAGTGCAGTTGAAAGACTGAAAAGACAATATTGTTTAATGAAGAGAAACTGGTCACTGTTATCAACATTCTCATCTTCACCAATGTTTTTTCAGAAGTCGCTTTCTAAAGGTTGTACTCCTGAGAAAAGGGTTACACTTATCATTTCTTTATATGAGCCAGTAAATGACATGTTAAATGAATACAATCTTTGATTATTTTTTTGCCCCAATATTAGTTTGATTTCTTATTCCTATTGAACAATGTATTTCTTATTTTAAAAAGAAATCAAGAGAACAAATTGATATCTTATTCTTTGTGCATCAAATTTATGTCTTATTCTTTGTCCATTGTTGCTTTCAAAATCACTGATATATGAGATATACTAGCTTCTACCCTCATTAATGTCGGCTGCAGACACACTTTGATGCATCCACAGCAGACCACTTCTGGAAACACTTGCAGAAAGGAGAAACTTGTCTTAAAGAACAATTTTGCAAAAATGTTTCTATCTCTAAACAATATTTATTCTTTCATTATTAGCTCACCTGAGCTCGAAGTGCTCAAGGCGAGTTATTGTGATCGCCTTTTGTCCGGCGCCCGGCATGCGGCATCCATCAACATCTTCTCCTTTGTAACCAGTTAGGCAATTTGGAAGAAACTTCACAGAAAGCATCCTCTCATTGTCCTCACCAAAATTCCTTCAAATATCTCCATAGCAACCAAAAGATAAAATCCGAACCGGATGACCGATATTCAAGTAATTTTGTAGAATTGTAATTTGGTTGACCCTATGTCAGATTACTTCAAGCCCAATAATTAGTAAAAAAAGGTGAGTTATTGCGGTTGGAATGACAAATTACATTGCATTACTCAGGTAAGCGATCCAGGGCCATCATGGTCCTCTTGTTTAAAGTTTTTCCATAATTTTACCTGGATGTTTTCAATGTTGTCTTCTACAGATTGTTTGTGTGTGGGAAAGATATATGCTAGTTATCTTCACTGCTCCTTTTCCAAAGAATCATGCACCATTGAAATAATGTGCCACTGCATGTAGATCGAATAAATTGTTGTTATCAATTGTGTCACTTTAATCGATTCATTTTCTCTTTATGCAATTATTTTATGCAATAAATGAAGATATTATTATCATGAATTTGTGGGGCATTTTAAACAGTCATATTTTTTTCTTTTTTTAATTTGTTAATGTCTTGAACTATGTATTAAAGCATGTTTTTCTCTCTGTCTTCATGCTTTCCTATTTGTAATTTCTTGTTATTTGTTGATGTTTTATATTGTGTACAGTCTATAATTGTACAGTTTACAGTCCCCCTAAAGCATATCATTTGGGACGGCCTTTGTTGAAAAGGCTCTTATTACTTGATAAATACACTGCAGAGACTGAGACAAGGAGGGATGAGTGATCTGTACCCAACAATATTGATTTTATTTCCCAATCGAACCCTAAGTTGAAGTTTCTTTAAACCTTTCCAACTTACAGACACAGGTTAGCAGCATATGCAGCAGACAACTTATCAAAACAATGCGACAAACAGAGAAGATTGCTGATGATGAGTAATTTCACCTTTTGCCACAATTTGTTCAACTCTATTTTTTCAGTGAAATTTATTTTTTATTTTAAAAGATTTTCCATATTTTTGCTTATATGTTTTCAAAGTCGTCTGCTATAGTTTTAAGCTCCACTCCACTGGCTTTCAGCCAGTCGAGCTTATGTCATGGCGAATTGTCCATCGTGCGTGCATGCGTCGACTTCAAAACGACTTCTCCTCACTAACCACTTGGCCAATTGAGATGAAACTTCATAGGAAGCATCCTCTCAATGTTCTCTCCAAAATTTCTAGGGTGACCATCTATCAGATTCCTTCAAGCCATGTTAATTGCTTCGAAAGCATTCTCTCAATGTTCTCTCCTAAATTTCTTTCAGATTTTTGGATCCATGCAAAAGTCTGGTTTCCATGGCAACTGAAAGAAAAAACTTTAAAATTATCCTCCTCCTAAACTGGTTGGCCAATTTTCAAATAATTTTGTAGAAATGTTCCTTGAATGACCCTCTATCAGATTCCTTCAAGCTGTGGTGATTGGTATGGCTGTTTTGCCCTATATGGTTATAGTGAAAACTTAAAATATCTTCTCGGACGAAAGTATCGTGTTGATATTGGCTTTAGTGAAAACTTTAAAAGTCTTCGCCTCCCAAACTATTTGGTCGATTTTCAAATATTCCTTGGGTGCCACTCTACGAGATTCCTTCAAGCCATGGCGATTGGTCAAAAAACATGGCCACCAGGGGTTCGGGGCTGTTTGGAGTTTTAATTTTTGCCTAATGGCAGTGGAGCGTTACTGGCCCTCTTGGGCCTCTTGTTTTGTATGGGAGGAAAGGTCTAATTAAATAACTCTCACTGAGACAATTCTTTAATGTACCCAACAACATAGGTTTTAAGGTCAAATCACTATTTAAAACCTGATTCATGTGTAGTGCAGACTAACACTTTTTAACACTTTCCCACATGCAGATGCTTTTAGACGACTCTGCAGCAGATGACTTTTGAAAAACATTGTGGCAAATGAAGAAATTGCTTATCATGATCCTCCTATAGTCACAATGTTATCAACTCTTTTCAATAAATAAGCTTTGATTTATGGAGATATTCAATATTTTTGAATTGATAGTTAACATAAATGAGATATTCTATTTATCACAAAGTGATTAATGAGGCGTATTTCGAAACAAAATGTTCACGAAATTTGCCGTTTTGGCGCCAAAATGACTAATGTTATAACATCATACTGCTGACGTGATGTCATTTTCATTGTTTGGTTTCCGTGTTGTAACAAAGACTTGAGCGTAAGACTGAAAATCAAACTAGCAGTGTCATATGATATTTATGTAATGGGATTTTGACACTCCCAGAGAGGGCTTTATGTGATATATATAATTATTGAATAGATTTGAAAACATTGTGACAAAAAGAGAAATTGCTTTTCAGGAGCAATCTACTTTTGCCACATTGTTTTCAAAAGTCATCTGCCGCAGATGGGTCAAAATGTGTCTGTGTTTTGAAAAGGGTAAAGTTATTTGTAGTACATAAAAAAACTTTTGTTATGTCTGAAACCATAAGTCATAAAAATTCATAGCAATTCGAATGAATTAAACCTTTTTCACATACAATAAATCTACAGCAGACAAATTTTAACACATCTGGGAAAAATATGGAAAATTTCAATGAAATGCAAGTTTAATTTTTATTATAATTATGAAATCATTGGCGCAAAAGTAGAACTTGCTCATGAGGAGCAATTTCTCCCCTTGCCACAATGTTGTCTAAAGTTGTCTACTTCAGATGCCTCAGAATGCAACTGCAGGTCAGAAAGGGTTAAAGTATTTATTTGCAGACTGTAGCATACAACTTTTTAAAATATTGTGTGAAGAGGAGAAATTGTTCATGATGGGTACTTTCTCTATTATCATGCAATGCTTCCTACAATTGTAATTGTGCTTTCATAAGTGTTTTCCTCATGTATTCCATTTGAAAGATTAGAAAAATGGCATATCACGAAATGAGTCAAATAAAATTCTCAAAAGTATAGTTGAAAGTTTGTTGTGTAAATATATTGCATATGAATGTTTTGTACATAAATGCAGAAAAATAGGACACTTTTTACAAAAAAAGTGTACATGTTTGTTTTTAGAGAATGCAGTTGTATATACAAAGGCTAAACTAAAGTAATATCCTAATAAATGAATAACATGAAAATGAAATAAAACTCAAATAAAAAATACAATTAAAAATATGTTTGTTGTTGTACTCATATTTTCAATCCCAATAATCAAAAAGATTCATCTAGAAGTTCTGAATAAACGTGAGAGTATTCCCTTGTCTGCTTCACGAAACACCAACAAGTTTCATCTCTTACTTATGAACTTAAGTCGTAAAGAGTCTTTTGCCTTTTCATCCTTTCCCATTTGCAGAAGCATTCTGACGCATCTGCAGCAGATGTATTTTGAAAAAATTGTAACAAAAGGAGAAAATGCTCAAAACAATGTTTTCAACTCTTATTCAATAATTTAATTTCAATTTATAGAGGTTTTCAATATTTCTACTCGGATGTGATCAATGTCATCTGCTGCAGATTTGATGTAAGTGGGAAAAGAATCGGTAGGATGCTTTTCTTATGTTTTAATTTCAAAAGCATCGCCTAGCTATGTAGACAAAAGTGTGCAGTGGTTAGAGCTTTGGCTCCAAGAGCAGCATATATGGGGTTTGATTACACCAAAGACTTAACCATTTCCCTCATGTAGACGCTTTCTGATGCCTCTGCAGCAGACAGCTTTTTGAAAACATAGTGACAAAAGAAGAAATTGCACAAAATTGTTTTCCACTTTTTGTCATAGGTTATCCATTCAATTATGGAGATTTTTTATGTTTTGACAAAATACGTTCAGTCGTCTGCTGCAGAATTGTCGTATGAGGGAAAGATCAATCGGCAGCTTCCTACATTTGCGTTCAGTATTGTATTGCATGATCTAATCATGTCTGGATATAAAACTACAGGTAATCTTCTCCAGGAAATGCTTTGATAAGACTGAAATATAATTGAATTTGTTAAAAAAACAACCATTAAAAACTTAATCAAGCCTAGTATAGATTATTGTCCCCCGCTTTTAGCGAAAGCGTGGGGATTATTTCTCATTCGTCAGTCCGTCAGTCCTTTCTCATTCGTCAGTCCGTCAGTCCCTCCGTCACGCTGTCACAAAAACTTTAACCTTGGTCATAACTTCTGAACCGTAATAGGTACTGCTTTCATATTTCACATGTGTATTCCTTGTGACAACCCCTTTCCATCAATACCAATTTTTTTGACCTTGTGACCTTGACCCTGGCGGGGGACCATAATTCTCTGAATTTGCTTGTTATACTTGTTTTAAGTGCATCTGCCAAATGTCTTAAAACTTTAAATAATATTATGTCAATCGTGTAAGGGACGCAACTCTTAAAAACAGATTGTATGACTTGTAGAAAGAGTTTTCTACCTTCTGTTGTCATTTTTGTGGCGCAAAATATATAGTTCCATCAGTGATGCAGAGAAACGATTAATAATAATCATGTCAGTGCTACTTTGGTACCGAATTCAAAACTAAGATTTGAGATTTATCGACATATTATCTACATAGAGTTAAATTATGAAATATTATCTTTCTTCATGTTTGGGCGTCTGTACGTTCTAGCGTAAATTAGCAATCAATGCTGAAAGTGTAGTCAAATTGAGCTGGAGATCGAGCATTATCGTATATGCCAATATATATTGAAAATCGCAAGGCCTACACCGAGATACTGCTTGTTACTTCTTTTAAAACAGATAAACGGCGATCAATATGAGAAAACACTAAGAAATGGACCATGCGCATATTATTTGACTTGAATATCAGAAAGGTTTTGCTTAGTTTGAAATAAGTTTCTACACAAATTTGTTACTGAATAATATTAAATGCAGAGTTATGTTACTAATGTATTTTGCTAAACAAGGGCTCCCAAGAGGTGTATAAGTTTCAATTGACGATAAATAACTAAAAGCTTATCAAGTTTCAAAAATAATTAATATTTTGCTCTTAAATATTATATTTCATACGTTTTTACTGATTGTTTTCACTGAAATTTATTTCTTAAGGAAACAATTAAAAGTTAGTATGCAGAACATTTCATTTTAGAACTTCATCTTATTAGTGCCTCTCGTAGGTACGCCAACTTAACTATGAACCAATCAAAACGATTGATTTCCTTTTATTTCTTCGACATTATTCATTAAATACAACATTTGATTGGTCTACAATCTAGATCATTTGTTTAACATCTAGGTCAAAACTGAGGTTAGACAGCTATCACCGAAAAACTATTCAATTAATTAAATTAAATCTTGATTATTAATTTGAAATAAAATCGAATGTATATATTATTTGGAAGGACAAATTACAGTCTAGCATCATTTCCCACATACATCTACCGACGACTGAAAACATAAAGGCAAAGAAATTTAAAATCGTTATTGATGAATGTATAATTATTGGAGCCATTACCAATTTTCATCAAAATTCTTGACTTTTCAGGATTCGGTCAACAAATAAATAAGAATGATATATTCTCTTTTCAATAGTTATGGGGGAAAAGTGCCATATATATACATGTAGATCTATGACTCTTTTTCTCCAAACCCTGAATATGTGCTCTTTTTGCTGTCCTACTACAACTTTTCTCACTTTTGTTTATAATTTTGCAGATAATATGGTTCACATCAAACAAAAAACGACCTTCTTGACTTTGCCATCACCGAATATCAAGATTAAACCTTTCCCAGATAAAACGGGAATAGGCCTATCTATGTAAAAGGAAGTAGGCTATAATCATTAACTAGAGCTGAAAATATTTTGGCTAAAGAAGTCTGCTGCCGAGGCGTCAGAAAACGTCTGTATTTGGGAAAGATGCCTGCTTATTTATAAATTCTCATTCCGATGTAAACACAGTTCCTAATTAGGCCTACATTTGATAGATTCCTCATCTTACACAACTTTGAGAGGGTTGTTTAGCTGAGGAAATGACTCTTTCTGAGATGTTTGGACTTGGGTTAAGGTTAATACTAAAGTCCCCAACGTACTTAAGGCCTACACAATTTAGAAGGCTCCCGAATTTAAGTTGATTCCCAAAAGCAGATATGAAAGACTGCTTCTGGAAGTTCATTTAATAAATTATATCTAATGATAAGACTGAAACCTTTTTTAACCCTTTCACTCATATAGGCCTAGACGCTTTCTGACGCCTCTAATGCAGACGGCTATTTGAAAACATAGTGACAAAAGAAGAAATTGCACAAAACGTGCAATTTCTCCTTTTGCCACAATGTTTTCCACTTTTAGTCATAGGTTATCCATTCAATTATAAAGATTTTCTATTTTTTTGGCAAAACGTGTTCAAAGTCGTCTGCTGCAGAATTGTCCTATGAGGGAAATGGTTAAATGGTGTGAGGAGGCGACAGATACATTTGTTGCAATAGCTGTAACAGAAGGTGGTAAGGTAGGCTATTTTGTAACTTTGTAGCCTACAAGTGTAGAAGCCGAGCTCCGGTAGCTCAGTCGGTAGCGACGCGGGCTGTCAATCCAGGGGTTGTGAGTTCGAATCCCGGCTCGGCCGACTTTCTTTCCGACGATTGACAAAAGTCGATGCAACATGCGTCATTCGTCTTCCACCAATGGGCTAGGTCTATGTGGAAAAGCAGCCAGTTGCTTGGAAAGATTGTTGTGTGGAGAACTGGTTTGAGAAAACCAGGAAATGCATGAGTATGTGAACTGGCCGCCATGATATAACTGAGAAATTGTTAAAAAACGGCGTTAAACCCCAATCAGTCAACAAGTGTAGAAATTTAATTTTATTCACATTGAAGGCCAGCAGAGTCGACGAAATGTTGATTAAACTTGAACATGGCGAGTTAAAAACATTGTGGTAACAATGAAAAAAGCTATTTTTGCCTCATTATGTTTTTTCAAAAGACGTCTGCTGCAGATGAGTCAAAATGCGTCTGCGTGTGGGAAATGGTTAAGATTAGATGGCATGAATATTAATTAGATCATGGATATTAAAGTTGCTGAACTCCAGATGATGATCACAATTTTTAAATGATGAAACTTCTGCAAAAATTGCTCAGTATAGTGACAACAAAGTAATATATTATATAGGGTAAAATCTGTGAGTAGATCTAGATCTAATAAGTATTTTGGCAGTAAATGTTGAAAAGCTGTCAACTGAAAATCATGAAAATGTACAAAATTTGGCTTACTGGGTATGTCTACGCAGTAAAATTGAAGCATATGTTAACCATTCAATATTTAGATGTTTTAAAAGTGAAATTATTACTCGTAATTTTATCACATAATTATGATTCTTAATATCGAGGGCCTGTCGTGAAACGGTTGTAACTAAAATTGGTATTTTTTTTTTTACCAGGGTTAATCACCTCGCCATAAAGTATTTAAATTAAAGCATTAAATCATTTTTCTTGGTAAACATTGGACATTTAGGTGCCATTGCTCGCCATTGCTCGTTCTGAGCAATGGCACATAATTTGCATTTTTTACAAAGGGGTCAAAATTGCCTCTAGATTAAAACAGGGTTTTCAAAATAGGTTTTTAAAAGTTACAACCGTTTCACGCCAAGCCCTCGATATTATTTCTGAATTCAAGACAACTTTTGAACAACTTTAAAACTTTGACTATGATATTTATTTTTATGAGTTCAGCACCTTTAATTTGATCTAAGATCAAGATGTTTAAATCGTCTCCTGCATATAACAAGCTATCGAATTGATAAAACCCTACAGAATGCAGACGAAAAAAACAAAACTCCTATATGGGACTGGTTACCAGCTTTATTTGAGACTGGGAAAACGCGAATAAAATGAGTACCAGTCCGCGGGAGGATTTGACAGCCGAAGAACGCAAGGTAAATGTGCAAGACTAAAGCTTTTCTAATTATAATGCGTTACCAAAGAATTAATTATTAGCAATGGAATTTGAAAATAGAGATAATGGATATATAGAAGCAACGTACAATTTAATTAAAAGGAGACCATCTTGAAAATGCATATTTTCTACATAACAACAATCTCTTCGCACCACGAAATGTTCGTAAATTTAGGACTCATGGATTTAAATTCGACCCGTTTGAAAACCATGTTCGTGGAAAAATACCTGTTGTGATTTCACAGTCATTAACTGTATGCTATGTATGTTTGTTCCTTTTCTCTGTCATTGTGATTCCGTCCTTGGGAGTGTGGAAAGAACTCCCAAACAAGTGGACGGTGTCCGGCATGACATAGAGTTTGAGTTGTATTTTCTATGGGTTATCTTGCCTTTCAAATTTGATAAGTTAAGATAAGTTAAGGCAAAATACCCTAATGTTTGATGTGATTTGTCTATCTTAGATAAATTACTTTTAAGAGTTAAATCCTATCATGACTGAGCAAACTGAAATGTGCAGGTTCAACTGTATTCCCTTTTACTGTATGCTTCTGTATTTCTGTATTTAAAATACAATAGTACAATATATTAATAAAGTTTAAACAGGTTGACATTGAAGTGAATCCATTTGAAATTAATTTCTCACATATTCTAGAAAAAAAATATTATTTCGATAATTGTATTCTTTAAGTCTGTACTAAGTGTACTAACTACTATTACCATACAATGGCCATTGTGGAGTGTCAGATGAAGGTATTTTTTGCCCTGTCACATCTGCATACCACAAGGCATGGTCCTTGAAAAACTTCTTTTCCTCCTGCTAAAAAAAGATCTTGAAGACAAGAGTTAGTTCCACCTGATGCCTATTTGCTGATGACAGTCTCCTCTACTGGAAGATCACAAACCAAGCTGACGCTGTCAAGTTACCGGAGGATCTCAACAAGCTTCAGGACTGAGATTGAGACTGGCTTAGGTCATTTAATCCATAAGAATGAAAGACCTCCTTATAACCAGGAAAGGAAACCCAATTGGAAAGCCATCTATTGGCACAATTTGATGGGGGACAAGACAGGAACATTCCTTGGGACCAGACTTTCAGACGACCTCTCTTGGAAGCCACATGTCGACTCAACAATCAAGAAGGCAAAAGGCAAACATCAGTCTGGCCTTCATCCAGCCGAACCTCTTCAGCTGCCCACAGGAGTCGAAAATCCATCCATACAAGTACCTCATCAGGCCATTACTAGAGTATACCTTCACAGTATAGGATTAGGACCCTCATACCCAGGTCTATGTACAGGAACTAGAGGCTGTCCAACATAGGGCTGCTCAATTTGTCAAGGGAGACTCCAGGATTCCAAGCAGCACCTCCCACAGCCTCCTTCAGCATAGACCTCAAACTGATCATGATGTACAGGATTGTACAGTCACATTGACATCCCATGCCTAAGGTCCTTCACTTTGCCGCTACAGCAACTAGATGCCAATCATGCAGATTTGTGGTGCTCTATAGCCATACCAGCTTTTTCCGCCACTCCTTCTTTCCATCAACTGTCAGCTTGCAGAACCTGATGCCATACCACCTTGCAATGGCCACCCTAGAGGTATTCAAGGTGGGCTTTACTCATTTGTAAATCCGCCATGGCTGAGTCGTTGCCATCAGGGATTTGGAAATTGGTATCCTTTGTTTGTTCCACAGCCTGGCAGTCATGTTGGAGTGCCTATGGGCATGGCACATTTTCTAGCTTAGTACATGTACTAGTTTGTTTAACCAGGGATCATGAACTCTCACTATGAAATAACTGAAATAATGTTGAAATCATCTAACCCTATCAAAACATTTACTTATTTTTAACATCACTTATGTAAAGACATAGCAACCAGACGGCATCAGAAAAGAGATAAATTACGTTTTATCTTCTAGGGACATCTCTGCCTTATCCACTGAACAAATTTCAATCAAACTTCACAGGAATGTTCCTTTGGTGGTCCTCTTTCAAACTAGTTCAATGATTTAAATTCTACATAGAATTTTGGTTACTGCGGCATCATCTTTTCAAAATTTGTTCAAGCCATACTGATTGGTGGAACAACATGGTGTCCAGACTGCATCAGAAGAGGGGCAAAATGACAAGAAGTTCAGTGACTTACTACATAATTTAGCAGAAATGTTCTTTCAGTGACTTACTGCATAATTTGTGCAAGTCTTATTGATTGGTTGAAAAAATGCATCAAATGGCGCTTATGGTGGGAAATGGTTAACCCTTTCCCCCTTACGACAATTATGCAGCAGATGACTTTGAACATATTTTGTCAAAAAATGGAAAAACTCTATAATTGAATGGATAACCTATGACTAAAAGTGGAAAACGTTGTGGCAAAAGGAGAAATTGCTTGTTTTGAGCAATTTCTTCTTTTGTCACTATGTTTTCAAAAAGCCATCTGCTGCAGAGGCGTCAAAAAGCGTCTTTATGAGGGAAATAGTTAAGAGATGAAAATAAGGACTTTAGAACATATAGTGCACATCTTATCTAGAACTCTGTCTGGCACAGGTAAAAAGTCATACAAAACCTGATTTCTTTTTCTCAGAATGGATGCATTTGGAGAAGAGGAGGAGCACATGATAGATCAGCTGTTTTTCAGCTGTGACATCGATAAAACAGGACTGGTCGAAGTTAATAGTGTTGTAGACTTCCTTAAAAAAGAATGCAATAAGTCTAAATCTGTAAGTACATTTTTGCATGTCAAGTGATGAAAGCTTGTAAATCTGTTCGAAAATTGCAGAGCTAGTTCAAACTGAGGGAATGCACAGATTGATCTGGTTCTACACTAGTTGTAAATTTATGCCCTAAGGTCAATTTGACTGGTTTTCTACAATTGGGTTTTTTATTTAGCTGCAGCTGGGACAGTCCTGTTGTTCCAATACATTTTTCGTTTTAGTATTGTATTCTTTTTCAACAATATTGTAGTGCAGGAATTATATTTTCACTTAATTTTTAGCTCACCAGAGCATGTAGTGCTCAAGGTGAGTTATTGTGATCGCCTTTTGTCCGTCATTCGTCGTTGTCGTCAACATTTGCTTGTTAACACTCTAGAGGCAATATTTTGCATCCAATCTTTATGAAAGTTTATCAGAACATATATCTCCATCAGTTATATCAAATTTCCTCTTGTCCAAAAGTACTGGCCCTATTTGAAAATAATTTTGCACAAATGTTCCTTGGGGCACCCTTTACCAAGATTGTTCAAATATTTCCAATCCGTTGAAAAACATGGCCGCCAGGGGGCGGAGCTTGTTTTCCTTTGTGCATTGTTAAAACTTTGAAAAATCTTCTTGTCCAAAAGTACTGACCCGATTTGAAAATTATTTTGCTCAAATGTTCCTTGGGGTACCCTTTACCAAGATTGTTCAAATATTTCCGATCCGTTGAAAAACATGGCCGCCAGGGGGCGGAGCTTGTTTTCCTTATATGTGCATTGTTAAAACTTTAAAAATCTTCTTGTCCAAAAGTATTAGCCCGATTTGAGAATTATTTTGCACAAATGTTCCTTGGGTCACCCTTTACCAAGATTGTTAAAATATTTCCGATCCGTTGCAAAACATGGCCGCCAGGGGGCGGAGCTTGTTTTCCTTATATGTGCATTGTTAAAACTTTAAAAATCTTTTTGTCCAAAAGTATTAGCCCGATTTGAGAATTATTTTGCACAAATGTTCCTTGGGTCACCCTTTACCAAGATTGTTAAAATATTTCCGATCCGTTGCAAAACATGGCCGCCAGGGGGCGGAGCTTTTTTTCCTTATATGTGCATTGTAAAATCTTTAAAAATGTTCTTGTCAAAAAGTACTGGCATGATTTAAAGATAATTTGACACAAATCTTCCTTGGGGGACCTTCTATCAAAATTGTTCAAATTAATCCAATCCATTGAAAAACATGATCGCCAGGGGCGGGGCTTGTTTTTCTTATATGTGCATTGTAAAATCTTTAAAAATCTTCTTGTCCAAAAGCACCTGCCTGATTTAAAAATTATTTGGCACAAATGCTCCTTGGTTAACCTTCTACCAAGGTTGTTCAAATTAATCCGATCCGTTGAAAAACATGGCCACCAGGGGGTTGCTTGTTTTCCTTATATGTATAGAGTAAAAAACTTTGAAAACTATTGAAGTTCTATTAAATCAGGTGAGCGATATAGGGCCATCATGGCCCTCTTGTTTTTAGCTCACCTGTGCACGAAGTGCTCAGGGTGAGTTATTGTGATCGCCCTATGTCCGGCGTCCGTTGTCCGTCGTCCGTCGTCCGTCGTCCGTCAACATTTTCTCCTCTGTAACCGGTGGGTCAACTGGGATGAAACTTCACAGAAAGCATCCTCTCAATGTCCTCACCAGAATTCCTTAAAATTTTTGGGATCCATGCAGAATTCTGGTTTCCATGGCAACGAAATGAAAAAAACTTCAAAATTCTTAAAAAATCTTCTCCTCCGAAAGTGTCAGGCCGATTTTCAAATTATTTTGTAGAAATGATCCTTGGGTGACCCTCTATCAGATTCCTTCAAGCCATGTTGATTGGTCGAAAAACATGGCCGCCAGGGGGGGGGGGGGGGGGCTATTTTACCTTATATGGCTATAGTGCAAACTTAAAAAATCTTCTCCTCCAAAAGTGTCAGGCCGATTTTCAAAATATTTTGTAGAAATGTTCCTTGGGTGACCCTCTATCAGATTCCTTCAAGCCATGTTGATTGGTTAAAAAACATGGCCGCCAGGGGGCGGGGCTATTTTGCCTTTTATGGTTATAGTGAAAACTTAAAAAATCTTCAACATCTTCTCCTCAGTAACCAGTGGGTCAATTGGGATGAAACTTCACAGAAAGCATCCTCTCAATGACCTCACCAGAATTCCTTCAAATTATTGGGATCCATGCAGAATTCTGGTTTCCATGGCAACGAAACGAAAAAAACTTCAAAATTCTTCTCCTCCCAAATTGGTTGGCAGATTTTGAACTTATTTTGTAGAAATGTTCCTTGGGTGACTCTCTATCAGATTCCTTGAAGCCATGTTGATTGGTCGAAAAACATGGCCGCCAGGGGGGCGGGGCTTTTTTGCCTTATACGGCTATAGTGAAAACTTAAAAAATCTTCTCCTCCAAAAGTGTCAGGCTGATTTTCAAATAATTTTGTAGAAATGTTCCTTGGATGACCCTCTATCAGATTCCTTTAAGCCATGTTGATTGGTCAAAAATTATGGCCGCCAGGGGGGGCGGGGCTATTTTGCCTTATATAGCTATAGTGCAAACTTAAAAAATCTTCTTCTCCAAAAGTGTCAGGCCGATTTTCAAATAATTTTGTAGAAATGTTCCTTGGATGACCCTCTATCAGATTCCTTCAAGCCATGTTGATTGGTCAAAAAACATGGCCACAAGGGGTCGGGGCTATTTTGTCTTTTATGGCTGTAGTGAAAACTTAAAAAATCTTCTCCTCCAAAAGTGTCAGGCCGATTTTCAAATAATTTTGTAGAAATGTTCCTAGGGTGACCCTCTATCAGATTCCTTCAAGCCAAGTCGATTGGTCGGAAACTATGTTTGCCAGATGGCGGGGCTAATATAGCTAAAGTGAAAAAAAAAATCAGGTGAGCGATTCCAGGGCCATCATGGCCCTCTTGTTTATATCTGTTATCTTGAATACTGATGTAAACATTTCATTGACATTTTGAAAAAACAGAACTGTTGAATCAATAAAATGAAAACATTTGTGATCCATTTTTAGCTCACCTGAGCTTTGCTCAAGGTGAGTTATTGTGATCGCCTTTTGTCCGGCGTCCGTCGTGCGTCGTGCGTCGTGCGTCGTGCGTCAACTTCTTCTCCTCAGTAACCAGTGGGTCAATTTGGATGAAACTTCACAGAAAGCATCCTCTCAATGACCTCACCAGAATTCCTTCAAATTTTTGGGATCCATGCAAAATTCTGGTTTCCATGGCAACGAAACTGAAAAAACTTCAAAATTCTTCTTCTCCCAAACTGGTTGGCAGATTTTCAAATAATTTTGTAGAAATGCTCCTTAGATGACCCTCTATCAGATTCCTTCAAGCCATGTTGATTGGTCGAAAAACATGGCCGCCAGGGGGGGCGGGGCTATTTTGCCTTATATGGCTATAGTGAAAACTTAAAAAATCTTCTCCTCCGAAAGTGTCAGGCCGATTTTCAAATAATTTTGTAGAAATGTTCCTTGGGTGACCCTCTATCAGATTCCTTCAAGCCATGTTGATTGGTCGAAAAACATGGCCGCCAGGGCGGGGCTATTTTGCCTTATATGGCTATAGTGCAAACTTAAAAAATCTTCTTCTCCAAAAGTGTCAGGCCGATTTTCAAATAATTTTTAGCTCCACTGGCTGAAAGCCAGTCGAGCTTATGTCATGGCGAATTGTCCGTCGTGCGTCCGTGCGTGCGTGCGTGCGTGCGTGCGTGCGTGCGTGCGTGCGTGCGTTAACTTTTTCCTTTAAACGACTTCTTCTCCCTAACCACTTGGCCAATTTGGTTGAAACTTCATGGGAAGCATCCTCTCAATGTCCTCTACTAAATTCCTTCAATTTTTTTTGATCCATTCAAAATTCTGGTTTCCATGGCAACCGAAAGAAAAAAATAGTGAGAACTTAAAAAATCTTCTTCTCCGAAAGTGTCAGGCCGATTTTCAAATAATTTTGTAGAAATGTTCCTTGGGTGACCCTTTATTAGATTCCTTCAAGAAATTTTGATTGGGCGAAAAACATGGCCGCCAGGGGGCGGGGCTTTTTTGCCTTATATAGCTATAGTGAAAACTTAAATAATCTTCTTCTCAAAAAGTGTTCAGCAGATTTTCAAATAATTATGTAGAAATGTTCCGTGGGTGACCCTCTATCAGATTCCTTCAAGCCATGTTGATTGGTAAAAAAACATGGCCGTCACAGGGTGGGGCTATTTTGCCTATATGGCTAAAGAGCAAACTTAAAAAATCTTCTCCTCCAAAAGTGTCAGGCCGATTTTCAAATAATTTTGTAGAAATGTTCCTTGTGTGAACCTTAATTAGATTCCTTCAAGAAATGTTGATTGGGCGAAAAACATGGCCGCCAGGGGGCGGGGCTTTTTTGCGTTATATAGCTATAGTGAAAACTTAAAACATCTTCTTCTCCGAAAGTGTTCAGCCGATTTTCAAATAATTTTGTAGAAATGTTCATTGGGTGACCCTCTATCAGATTCCTTCAAGCCATGTTTATTGGTCGAAAAACATGGCCGCCAGAGGGCGGGGCTATTTTGACTTATATGACCATAGTGAAAACTTAAAAAATCTTCTCCTCCGAAAGTGTCAGGCATATTTTCAAATAATTTTGCAGAAACATTCCTTTGGTGACACTCTACAAGATTCCTTTTAAGCCATGGTGGATTGGGTAAAAAAAATAGCCACCACGGGGCAGGGCTGTTTGGAGATTTTTATTTTTGCCTTATGGCCGTGGAGCGTATACTGGCCCTCTTGGGCCTCTTGTTTAGAAATGTTCCTTGGGTGACCCTCTATCAGATTCCTTCAAGCCATTGTTGATTGTCAAAAAAACATGGCCGCCAGGGGGCGGGGCTATTTTGCCTTTTATGGCTATAGTGAACACTTAAAAAATCTTCTCCTCCATAAGTGTCGGGCCGATTTTTAGCTCACCTGAGCTTTGCTCAAGGTGAGTTATTGTGATCGCCTTTTGTCCGGCGTCCGTCGTCCGTTCGTGCGTCGTGCGTCGTGCGTCGTCCGTCGTCCGTCGTCGTGTGCGTCAACTTCTTCTCCTCAGTAACCAGCGGGGTCAATTGGGATGAAACTTCACAGAAAGCATCCACTCAATGACCTCACCAGATTTCCTTCAAATTTTTGGGATCCATGCAGAATTCTGGTTTCCCATGGCAACGAAACCAAAAAAACTTCAAATTCTTCTTCTCCCGAATTGGTTGGCAGATTTTCAAATAATTTTGTAGAAATGTTCCTTGGATGACCCTCTATCAGATTCCTTCAAGCCCGTGTTGATTGTCGAAGAAACATGGCCGCCATGGGGGGCGGGGCTATTTTGCCTTATATGGCTATAGTGAAAAACTTAAAAAATCTTCTCTCCTCCGAAAGTGTAAGGCCGATTTTCAAATAATTTTGTAGAATGTTCCTTGGATGACCCTCTATCAGATTCCTTCAAGCCATGTTGATTGGTCGAAAAACATGGCCGCCAGGGGGGGGCGGGGGCTATTCTGCCTTATATGGCTATAGTGCAAACTTAAAAAATCTTCTCCTCCAAAAGTGTCAGGCCGATTTTCAAATAATTTGTAGAAATGTTCCTTGGGTGATCCTCTATCAGATTCCTTCACGCCATGTTGATTGGTCAAAAAACACTGGCCTGCCAGGGGGCGGGCTATTTTGCCTTTTATGGCTATAATGAAAACTTAAAAAATCTTCTCCTCCATAAGTGTCAGGCCGATTTTCAAATAATTTTTGTAGAAATGTTCCTTGGGTGACCCTCTATCAGATTCCTTCAAGCAATGTTGATTGGTCGAAAAATATGGCCCGCCATCGGGGGGCGGGGGCTATTTTGCCTTATATGGCCAAAGTATAAACTTAAAAAATACTTCTCGACATCTTCTCCCTCAGTACACCAGTGGGTCAATTGGGATGAAACTTCACAGAAAGCATCCTCTTAATGACCTCACCAGAATTTCTTACAAATTTTTTGGGGTCCATGCAGAATTCTTGTTTCCATGGCAACGAAACGGAAAAACTTCAAAAATTCTTCTTCTCCCAAACTGGTTGCAGATTTTCAAATAATTTTGTAGAAATGTTCCTTGAGGTGACCCTCTATCAGATTCCTTCAAGCAATGTTGATTGGTCGAAAAACATGGCCGCCAGGGGGCGGGGGCTATTTTGCCTTATATGGCCAAAGTATAAACTTAAAAAAATCTTCGACATCTTCTCCTCAGTAACCAGTGGGGTCAATTGGGATGAAACTTCACAGAAAGCATCCTCTTAATGACCTCACCAGAATTTCTTCAATTTTTTGGGGTCCATGCAGAATTCTTGTTTCCATGGCAACGAAACGAAAAAAACTTCAAAATTCTTCTTCTCCCAAACTGGTTGGCAGATTTTCAAATAATTTTGTAGAAATGTTGCTTGGATGACCTCTACCAGATTCCTTCAAGCCATGTTGATTGGTCAAAAAACACGGCCGCCAGGGGGGCGGGGCTATTTTGCCTTATATGGCTATAGTGAAAACTTAAAAAATTTTCAAATGATTTGTAGAAATGTTCCTTGGGTGACCCTCTATCAGATTCCTTGAAGCCATGTTGATTGGTCGAAAAACATGGCCGCCCGGGGGGGGGGAGGGGGGGGGGGGGGGGGGGCTATTTTGCCTTATATGGCTATAGTGCAAACTTAAAAAATCTTCTTCTCCAAAAGTGTCGGCCCGATTTTCAAATAATTTTGTAGAAATGTTCCTTGGATGACCCACTTTCAGATTCCTTCAAGCCATGTTGATTTGGTCAAAAAACATGGGCCGCCAGTAAGGCAGGGTTATTTTGCATTATATGGCTATAGTGAAAACTTAAAAAATCTTCTCCTCCAAAAGTATCTGGCCGATTTTCAAATAATTTTGTAGAAATGTTCCTAGGGTGACCCTCTATCAGATTCCTTCACAGCCAAGTTGATTGGTCGGAAACTATGGCTGCCAGGCGGCGAGGCTTATATAGCTAAGTGAAAAAAAATAAAAAATCAGGTGAGCGATTCAAGGGCCATCATGGCCCTCTTGTTAAATAATTTGGTAGAAATGTTCCTTGGGTGACCCTCTATCAGATTCCTGCAAGCCATGTTGATTGGTCGAAAAACATGGCTGCCAGGGGGCGGGGGCTATTTTGCCTTATATGGCCAAAGTGAAAACTTAAAACATCTTCTCCTCCGAAAGTGTGTGGCTGATTTTCAAATAAATTTTTGTAAAAACATTCCTTGGATGACCCTCTATCAGATTCCTTCAAGCCATGTTGATTGGTCGAAAAACATGGCCGCCAGGGGGGGCGGGGCTATTTTGCCTTATATGGCTATAGTGAAAACTTAAAAAATCTTCTTCTCCGAAAGTGTCAGACCGATTTTCAAATAATTTTGTAGAAATGTTCCTTGGATGACCCACTTTCAGATTCCTTCAAGCCATGTTGATTGGTTAAAAAAACATGGCCGCCAGTGGGCAGGGCTATTTTGGCCTTATATGGCTATAGTGAAAACTTAAAACATCTTCTCCTTCCAAAAGTGTCTGGCCGATTTTCAAATAATTTTGTAGAAAATGTTCCTAGGGTGACCCCTCTATCAGATTCCTTCAATCCAAGTTGATTGATCGGAAACTATGGCTGCCAGGGGGCAGGGCCTTATATAGCTAAAGTGAAAAAAAAATATTAGGTGAGAGCGATTCCAGGGCCATCATGGCCCTCTTGTTACTGATAAGTCACTTTTTAGAATTGCATACTTTAAACAAAGTCTGCCATAAATTATGAAATATCAGCATTTTTTCAAAGAATGATTTTGATAAAGAGTTAAAATTAATAATTTATGTATAATATAAAAAAGGATATATTGTTTAACCCTTTCCCTCATATAGTCGCTTTCTGACGCCTCTGCAGCAGACAGCTTTTTGAAAACATTGTGACAAAAGAAGAAATTGCACAAAACGTGCAATTTCTCCTTTTGCCTCAATGTTTTCCATTTTTTGTTATAGGTTATCCATTCAATTATGGAGATTTTCTATGTTTTGAAGAAATACGTCCAAAGTCGTCTGCTGCAGAATTGTCGTATGAGGCAAAGGGTTAAGTTGAGCGCTATCACTTTTGTGTCCATTTTCCCACTACAGTATTTTCTACTCTGTGTCAAAATTGTACTCTCAATATTTCAGTTGTTAGAATTTAACCCTTTCCCCCATATGGCAATTCTGCAGCAGACGACTTTGAACGTATTTTGTCAAAAAATAGAAAATCTCCATAATTGAATGGATAACCAACCACCTATGACAAAAAGTGGAAAACATTGTGGGTTTTGTCTTCTTTTGTCACTATGTTTTCAAAAAGCTGTCTGCTGCAGAGGCATCTGAAAGCGTCTATATGAGGGAAAGTGTTAATTAAGCAGCAGATATTTTCAGCACAGAACACTTTTCCCACAAATTTTCTATAAATAAAAGAACACATATTAAATAAGGTTGAAAAAAATTGTGGCAAACGGAGAAATTGCTCATGTTAAGCAATTTTTCCTTTGTCACAATGTTAACCCTTTCCCTCATATTGACGCTTTCTGACGCATCTGCAGCAGAAGGCTTTTTGAAAACATAGTAACAAAAGAAAAAATTGCACAAAACGTGCAATTTCTCCTTTTGTCACAATGTTTTCCACTTTTAGTCATAGGTTATCCATTCAATTATAGACATTTTCCATTATTTGACAAAATATGTTCAAAGTCGTCTGCTGAGGAATTGTCGTACATACATGAGGAAAAGAGTTAACAAAAATGGTCTGCTACAGAGGCATCAGAAACGGTTTACTTAGGGGAAAGGGTTAGAAATAGTGTTATCATGTAAATGGTACAACCAAGCATCATTGTAGGGTTAACCCTTTCCCTCATATAGACGCTTTCTGACGCCTCTGCAGCAGACGGCTTTTAGAAAACATAGTAACAAAAGAAGAAATTGCACAAAACATGCAATTTCTCCTTTTGTCACAATGTTTTCCACTTTTAGTCATAGGTTATCCATTCAATTATAGAGATTTTCTATTATTTGACAAAATATGTTCAAAGTCGTCTGCTGCAGAGTTGTCGTATGAGGGAAAGGGTTATATGTCATATACGTGTATATCATAATCAAAATAACTTTTGCAGAATGAGC
The DNA here is from genome assembly GCA_031761405.1 of Serripes groenlandicus. Taxonomy (NCBI): domain Eukaryota; kingdom Metazoa; phylum Mollusca; class Bivalvia; order Cardiida; family Cardiidae; genus Serripes; species Serripes groenlandicus. Next base: position 93,009,954 of record JASEVX010000005.1, on the reverse strand, counting down.
CTGATTTAGTAGAGCTGGCCAATATTTTAATTTTCAACAGTGGGGATGGCTTTGTTGACATTATTTCATATAGGAAGGCACTCAAACAATGGATATCTGCCATTAGGAAAAGAAGGTAAGTTATTTCTGCTTTATGATAATGCCTGTGTTAGGCAATTTGATGCATGACTTTGGCCTTGATGGTTTCAAAGTTGTATGTTGCAGATTTGTTGTATTTGAAGAAAAGTGTTCAGTATTTTCATAATAGAAGTAACTTTTCACAGAATTAATTATTAGCTCGACTTTTGAAAAAAATGAGAGCTATTGTCATGACCCTGGCGGCGGCGTGGTCGTCTGGTTAAGGTTTTTTGTTTAGCTAATTTTTTATTATTTTTTTTCTCCCTATCAGTCGAGTACGCGGTGCTCTTGTTTTATTTGTCTAATTACATGTTAACCTTTTTTTTGTGACCTGCATTTGAAGGGTGACACTTGGGGATCACTTCTGCATCATCTGTTTGTAATGTCCATCAGGCCAGCCATCCTCCTTGGTGCCCATGGATGCGGGGATAGCATTACGATTTAACCCTTTCCCTCATACGACAATTCTGCAGCAGACGACTTGGGTCCCGTTTCATGCTCCAAATCCCATATTTGACCTCCTATTAACGCTATGTTGTGGGAAATCGCCTCAATGAGATAATATTTTGAGTATCCAAAAGAAAGAGATTAATATATATTGGTGTTGGGATAAATAATACCCTTAGTACTTGAAAAAAACCACCTGAAACATCAGTGTCAGAATAAATAATACCAGTAGTACTGGTAATTTACTGGTAATATACCCCAAAAACACAATGATATTACTGAAATATAATTGAAAGCAACCTAAAATACTATTCAAACCATCACTCCTTCAAGCTTCAACTTACTGACATATTGGCAGAGGATACTTGTAAGTGTTCCATCACTCTTGTTTTCAATTTATAACAACCCTAAAACATCTTATTGGGTAAGGTTTTGACATTTTAAAAGCTCCTTGTATTGATTAAGATCAGGCTGTCATTGGTCTAATGGTCTATGATATGTTGACTAATTGATTATAACTGACAACTATATCGAGGGCTTGGCGTGAAACGGTTGTAACTAAAATTGGTAGTTTTTTACCAAAGTTATTTACCTCGCCATAAAGTCTTTATAAGCCTTAAATCATTTTTCTTGGTAAACAATGGAAATTTAGGTGCCATTGCTTGTTCTGAGCAATGGCACCTAAATTTGCATTGTTTACAAAAGGGTCAAAATTGCCCCTAATCCAGGGTTTTCAAAATAGGTTTCGAGTTACAACCGTTTCACGCCAAGCCCTCGATATAATGATGATGACTGATGAACCAACTTTTAAGTTAAAGTTTTATTTGAGCCAGTTGCATTTCTTATCTCCTGTTATTTTCAATATATATTGGCTATCTTTCACCAATATTGACCAAAACACTTTAAATTTTCATTCAATACGGCAATAAATTCTCATGAAAGCTTTCACCTTTTCCAACATGACAAGACATTTAGATGCATCTGAAATGGACAACATTTGAAAACATTGAATTTTAATTCAATGAGATTTTCCATATTCCTGCCTATATTTATACCCCCGACAAACAAAGTTTGAAGGGGGTATTTATATAGGAGTAACCATGTGGTCGGTTGTTGGTTGGTCCATTATAATTTTCCTTGTCTGGAGCATAACTTGAAAACTACTGGATGGAATTAAATCAGACTTCATACAATGGTACAACACAGTGAGACAAAGTGCAGAGTATGGTACCATAACTCTATCAGACCTAATTAAAGAGTTATTGCTTTTTGTTACTTTTTCTTGTCCGGAGAATAACTTGAAAACTTCTAGATGGAATCTAATAAAAATGCATACAATGGTAAAGCACAATGAGAGGCAGTGCAGTGTACAAGTACCATAATTCTATAAGAGCTAATTACAGAGTTATTACTTTTTTCTTATCCGGGGAATAACGTTCATTGCCCTTTCTTACTGCTTTCTTGGCTGGAGAATAACTTTAAAACCTAAGGATGGAATTTAATCAGACTTCATACGATGATACAACACAGTGAGACGAAGTGTATAGGAACCATAACTCTATTTTACCTAATTACAAAGTTATTGCCCTTTGTTACTTTTTCTTGTCTGGAGAATAACTTGAAAACTACAAGATGGAATTTAATAAAACTTCATACAATGTACAAGAAGCATAACTCTATTATAGCTAATTACAGAGTTATTGCCATTTCCTACTGTTGTTTTTTTTTGTCTGTAGAATAACTTGAAAACTACTGGATTGATTTAATAAAACTTCATTCAATGGTAAAGCCCTTATGATGGAGTGCAGTGTACAATAACCATACCTCTATTTAACCTTATTACAGAGTTATTGAATAAAGTTCTTCGGATATATGACATGTAGTTGATAATGATTTCAATGCTGAACAAAATGTTTGGGTATATTTAGACAAAATTGTTGAAACTGATAGTTATCCACTTTATTAATATGATTATGAGTGATTCATTAACCTTTTCTTCCTTTCCCAGGTGTAGATGGAATTTGTCACATTTGCAGCAGATGACTTCAGTCATTGAAATTAACTTTTAAAATTCACTGGTCTGAAAATCCTTACTGTTTGGATATTGTTTTATATTACATGTAAAATTACACTGGCCAAAGAAACTTCTTCACTGGTCCGAACCAAAAGTTACTGGCTACAGACCATAGGTCTTTAGGACCACTGCTGATTTTGCAGACTGAGTCACTTTTGAAAAAATTGTGGCAAAAGCAAGTTGCTCTTTCATTATCAGCAATTTCTTCTCTTGCCACAATGGGTTTTTTAAGCATATTCAATAAAATATACTTTCATTTATAGAGATTTGCTGCAGATTTGTCTTATGTGGCAAACCTGATGATAGTCTTCAACATTTTTTTCCTGTCATACCATTGCAAGTAATTTGGGCAGTTCATCCAATTCTTATAACAACCTAGCCAGAGTAGTTGTTAGAATCTGTACCTTGAGACCGACTTGTCTGCGCTTATTTATAGCAACTGTCGGTGAATTTCAATAACTTTTATAGAAAACTTTTATACTTAAAGAAGATGAATATCCTTATGGCATTTCAGTTGAATGCTTTCTTTTACAGAATTACGGCCCCCCCATGATTATTATAAACATTGTTATACCCATTATGACCAGACCATGAGTAGCATACATGACCCATGTCCTGTGACAATGTGACTTGCAGGGGTTAAACACATTAAGTGATAGCTCTTTATTGCCAAGGATTACTGTTGAAAGCCGCATGAAATACTTATCTAACAAATAAACTAAATAATTCTTTCAAAAAGAAGCATGCTGCAGTCATAAAAATTTGCCTCTTTTAGGAAAGGATATTTTTAAAAAATAATGTGTTATCAATTATCAGATTTTTTTTTTATGTGGTCAGAGTTTTTAAAGATGATTCATATGTGAACTATTTTTTATAGAATCTTACCAATTGTATCCATAGATCTAAAAAATGAATAGAAAATGTTGACACATAAAAGTATGATATTAAAAACAGAATAGAGAACATAATGAGGATAGGAAAAAGTCATCTTGAGCAATTTCTCTTTCGCATTATTTTTGTTACTGCTTCTACAATAGTAAAGAACGACATTTTGAGAAAAAAACAACAGTTAGACATCTAGGACCAGTTAAGTCTGATCTGGCTCTGCATTGTTCGGAAAGTAGTCATAGATGATTACCAGAACTTTATCCATTTTACCACCTCAGTGGTGAAGTGGTATAGCATCCTTCTTGTGTGAGGAAGTTCACAGGTTTGATCCCCACCCAGGTCATACTAAAGACTTTAAAAATGGTAGTAATGTCTGCCCTGCCCCCATTGGCGTTCAGGGTTGCGGGGTAAGCTTTACGACTCATTGGCTTTTGTCAGGATAAAAGGACCAGTAGTACTGGTAACTTAACAAGGAAATGTTGTGATATAGCTGAAAAATTGTTGAAAGCTGCATTAAATACCAAATAAACCATTTTGATCCTTAGCATTGATGTGAAGACAAGTCTTTTTTCCACACATGCAATAATAAAGTTAACCCTTTACCTCTTACGACAATTCTGCAGCAGACGACTTTGAACATATTTTGTCAAAACATAGAATATCTCCATAATTGAATGGATAACCTATGACAAAAAGTGGAAAACATTGTGGCAAAAGGAGAAATTGCACGTTTTGTGCAATTTCTTCTTTTGTCACTATGTTTTCAAAAAGCCGTCTGCTGCAGAGGCATCAGAAAGCGTCTATATGAGGGGAAGGGTTAAGGTTCATTGTGAACACATTATTGCTCAAATATAAGTCATTCTGTGTGTAAAAGCCTATATTTATATAATTTTAAAATGTTTCCATAAGTAGAAAGGCAATTTCAATGTTTGCTCATACATACTCTAAACATGGGATTCAATAGTTTATGTGACACACAATAAGGTTATACACACAAGGTCAGTTTACATGTAACGGTAATGCTGTCTGATCTCCGATATTGACTTTTTCCTAGTTATTTTAAGTTTATTATTTTAAGTCTTACAGCTCAAAAAAAAACAGACAAAAAATGTCTATCAAGAGTATAAAATAGTATGTAAGGTGTTTAAGTCCTTTCCACTTGAAATTTTTTGACTTATTGTCCCCCGCTTTTAGCGAAAGCTGGGGACTATTATTTCTCATTCGTCAGTCAGTCAGTCCGTCCGTCAGTCCGTCCGTCAGTCACGCTGTCACAAAAACTTTAACCTTGGTCATAACTTCTGAACCGTAATAGGTACTGCTTTCATATTTCACATGTGTATTCCTTGTGACAACCCCTTTCCATCAATACCAATTTTTTTGACCTTGTGACCTTGACCCTGGCGGGGGACCATGATTCTCTGAATTTGCTTGTTTCAATAATTTTACATTTGTTCATAGAGATTTTCCTTATTTTTACCAGGGACGTAGATAAGAGGGATAAGTAACTAAATTATATACTAAAATATCACCCGTACCGACATTTGTAGCAAGTAAAACTCAAAAACTATTCAAGATATGAAAATAAAAAATATATTTTCTGGAAGTTTAAACATTCTTCTATTGCAGTAGATAAAAATATTTTAATATACTACAGGTTTTGATAATATGTTATCCGTATGAAAAATGTCATTTTTAATAATCTTTGGAAAAAAATGATATAATTCAGAAATCCCAATATCGGTGTCTTTTAAAGCAGTCATTGTTCAAAATACAAAGAAATTCCAGTTATTCATTGTATCCCTTACTATAGTTGAAATGTTAAGATTTCAGAATATGTATTTTTTGTTTATGTGCCAAATGTGACTTCAAAGTTTGATTTGCTACAAAATGTGAAAATTTGGACAATTTTATTTCTATGTGTGATATTTTAACCAGATAACAGGTGTACAGGTGGAGTTGCCTATACCTCTTATCTACGTCCCTGTTTTTACCAAGATATTTTTTCTTGTCTGCTGCAGTTTTGTCATATATAGGAAAGGGTAATAGTTTGAGGGTATAAAGTGACTTTCCCTTTCATTTGGTATTCACATTGTTTTACTGTCTGTTGAACTATTGATTATACTAACTTATGATATACAATATCAACATACTAACTGATAAACATGTAAAAGGAAGTTCATGGAGTTTAAATAAAGCATTTAAAGGATTTTAATGTATAGGAGTATAATAATCAGAAGAAACATTGGTTCAAATGGAATATTAATAAAAATGGTGGGTAGTTTTGAAACAGTTCATCACTATTGATGGATTAATTGGGGTTTTAAGTAGTGATGGCAACGAATTTTTGAATTTTTGAACATATGGTCGAATATTTGAATGCTATATCATGATTCGAATATTCGATAAAATCAGGAGTAGTCTTAAATATATGTATAAATCAAATTGACGATACTGAACATTTTTACCCACTCTTTTTTTCGTACCTAGACATCGTAACTTCTTCTTGTAAAACATGTAGTAACGGCTTACTATCAATGAGACAAATCCATCGTTTGGGTTGTGTAATTATCTGAGTTCATATTAACCCTTTCCCTCATATATACGCTTTCTGACGCCTCTGCAGCAGATAGATTTTTGAAAACATAGTGACAAAAGAAGAAATTGCACAAAACGTGCAATTTCTCCTTTTGCCACAATGTTTTCGACTTTTTGTCATAGGTCATCCATTCAATTATGGAGATTTTCTATATTTTGGCAAAATACGTTCAAAGTCGTCTGCTGCAGAATTGTCGGATGAGGGAAAGGGTTAATGTTAATTAGCAATCTGGAACTGGTAGCTTTTTGAGTCCGTTTTTAACGAAATTTCAGTTACATGTATATACAGTAGGAGAAAGCTTAAATTGCTTCTAATGGGCAGTTTCATATTTCTACTCTAATAAGGACCTTCACCATTCATGACGGTCTCTGTCGGAGTTGTCATGTTTTGAAAAGATTTGAGAATTGCTTTTCCAAATAGACTGTTAGCCTACTGGTGGAAGACGAATGACACCTGTCGCTATGACTTTTGTCAAATGCCGTAAAGAATGTTGGCAGAGCGGTGGTTTCTAACTTGCTTCCCCTGGATTGACAGCCTGCATGGCTTCAGGCTAAGCTACTGGGGCTTGGCACACTACTGTTTCAAGTGCATGTATCATTTTGAAAATTAAACATTTAAATTATTCTTTCTGTTCTATATAGTGTAAAATATCTCATATAATATCAAGAGTGAACTATGATATTTTATAAATGAATTAACCCTTTCCCTCATATAGACGCTTTCTGACGCCTCTGCGCAGACGGCTTTTTGAAAAGATAGTGACAAAAGAAGAAATTTCACAAGACGTGCAATTTCTCCTTTTGCCACAATGTTTTCCACTTTTTGTCATAGGTTATCCATTCAATTATAGAGATTTTCTATGTTTTGACAAAATACGTTCAAAGTCGTCTGCTGCAGAATTGTCGTATGAGGGAAAAGGGTTAAAGAAGCCTATTTGGGTTCAATGATTTTTTCAACAGTGTATCAGTTATGTTAAAAAAACTTGCTTTCGTCCCCCATTAGATTTAAAATTAATTTATTTGTCTAAATCAGACATGGAATAAGAAATATTCTGCTCTGAAAGTACTGGCCTGATCTCAAGATATATTTGCAGTAATGATCATAATGCGACACTTAATAAAAATTACTTGATCCATACTACTTTAGTAAAAAGCAGGGCTACCAAGCGTCAATGGAAATGGCTTTATTTACCATCATTTCTACTTTTCTGATATTGCTGTTGTGCTGATCTGATACACATCAAAAGTACTCAGTTCAGTGGAGCGATACAGGGCCACACACTTTGCCAATCAAAGGGAACTATATTTTCAAAACCAGGGATAAAACTTCATTAATAAACAGCCTGTATCATCACAGACAGAGCTATAGGGGCTGGATCACTGTTTCATATTCATGATTAGTTATCATTGCAAAGTTTAACCCTTAACCCTTTCCCTCATACGACAATTCTGCAGCAGACGACTTTGAACGTATTTTGTCAAAACAATAGAAAATCTCCATAATTGAATGGATAACCCATGACGAAAAGTGGAAAACATTGTGGCAAGAGGTGAAATTGCACATTTTGTGCAATTTTTTCTTTTGTCACTATGTTTTTAAAACGCCTTCTGCTGCAGAGGTGTCAGAAAGCGTCTATATGAGGGAAAGGGTTAATAAACAGCATGTATCATTACAGACTGAGCTATAGGGGCTGGATCACTGTTTCATATTCATGATTAGCTATCATTGCAAAGACCCCCCCCTTACTTTCCAACGTACACAGTTTTTGGCCGGATTGCTTAAGCAATTCCGGTCTATAGATTGGCGATGTCCGTCTGTCTGTCTGTCTGTCTGTCCGTCAACATTTTGGTTAAAGTTTTAGGTTAGGCAAAATGGTTAAAGTTTCTGGTTAAGCAAAATCTCAGACATGGAAAGAGCTACAAACTTGAAAATTGGTCTGTGTGTAGCCACTAACATGTTCTTTTGATTTCCATGATAACTCTTCACCTTCACCTTCCTATTGCCCGTCTGTCTGTCTGTCTGTCTGTCCGTCAACATTTTGGTTAAAGTTTTAGGTTAGGCAAAATGGTTACAGTTTCTGGTTAAGCAAAATCTCAGACATGGAAAGAGCTACAAACTTGAAAATTGGTCTGTGTGTAGCCACTAACATGTTCTTTTGATTTCCATGATAACTCTTCACCTTCACCTTCCTATTGCCCGTCTGTCTGTCTGTCTGTCTGTCCGTCAACATTTTGGTTAAAGTTTCTGGTTGAAGCAAAATCTCGGACATGGAAACAGCTACAAACTTGAAAATTGGTATGTGTGTAGCCACTAACATGTTCTTTTGATTTCCATGATAACTCTTGACCTTCACGTTGCTATTGCCTGTCTGTCTGTCTGTCTGTCTGTCTGTCCGTCAACATTTTGGTTAAAGTTTCTGGTTGAAGCAAAATCTCGGACATGGAAACAGCTACAAACTTGAAAATTGGTCTGTGTGTAGCCACTAACATGTTCTTTTGATTTCCATGATAACTCTTGACCTTCACGTTCCTATTGCCCGTCTGTCTGTCTGTCTGTCCGTCAACATTTTGGTTAAAGTTACATCACAGCAACTTGCGTTTTAATTTGCTTTCAACAGTTTTATAGTTATATCAACTTGTGTTTTAATTTGCTTTCAACAGTTTTATAGTTATATCATGGCAACTTTCGTTTTAATTTGATTTCAACTGTTTTATAGTTATATCACGACAACTTGCGTATTAATTTGCTTTCAACAGTTTTATAGTTATATCACTGCAAATTGCGTTTTAATTTGCTTTCAACAGTTATATAGTTATATCACAGCAAATTGCGTTTTACTCAGCTTTCAACAGTTTTATAGTTATATCACGGCAAGTTGCGTTTTAATTTGCTTTCAACAGTTATATAGTTATATCACAGCAAATTGCGTTTTACTCAGCTTTCAACAGTTTTATAGTTATATCACGGCAAGTTGCGTTTTAATTTGCTTTCAACAGTTTTATAGTTATATGGACTTGTGTTTTAATTTGCTTTCAACAGTTTTATAGTTTTATATTATTTATATTTTATTATTTATTATTTTATTATTTTTGGCCAGATTGCTCTAGCAATTCCGGTCTATAGATTGGCGATGTCCGTCTGTCCGGATGTCTGTCTGTCAACATTTTGGTTAAAGTTTCAGGTTGAGGCAAAATCTCAGGACTGGAAAGGGTTACAAACTTGAAACTTTGCCTGAAAGTAAAAAGTAACAAGTTCCATTGATTTCTAGGGTTACTTTGACCTTGACCTTGGTTTGTCGATTTTCAAGGTCAAATTGCCGACAATCCGGCCTTACCGTCTTTAGCGGTTTCTTGTATAGTCTATGCAGCAGACAGCATTTGAAAACATTGTGGCAAAGGTAGAAATTGATCATAATGAGCAATTTCTCTTTTTTCCACAATGTTTTCAACTCTTTCTGATAATTACACTTTCATTTATAGAGATATTTTGCCTTAACCCTTCCCTCATACGACAATTCTGCAGCAGACGACTTTGAACGTATTTTGTCAAAAAATGGAAAATCTCCATAATTAAATGGATAACCTATGACAATCAAAGCGCCAATGGCACTGTAGTGGCGATCGTATGGAAAATCCTGCAAAGTAACAAGCAGTATATCGGTGTAGGGCTTGCGATGACTCTGGTGCGGGTATATTTGAGAATGTATCAACCCTGCATCTTTTGACAGTAGAATAATGTTAGTTTGCCAGAATGTTGTCTTGGTGATTATTTAGTTACGTTCTGAAATTGGTCATGATGTGTTCAAAATTAGGCCATTCCAAAGTTATGAAAAATCTAGTTGGTATTCGATCGACTACCGTTTTAGCTCATTAGAATGACTATTTGTAATCTAAATTGTTTGGGTAATCACATGTTTATCACCAGGTCGTTAGGCCATATTAAGATAAAATATATTTTACACTTTAGAAATGACTAAAGAAAGGAGAGAAAACAGTATCCATTAGTTTGGTGTTTGTTTCAATTATGTCCGATATTAAACAGGTCTGTTCAATTTAGTCCCTTCACATTGCATGATTGAGGGTTGTCACAGTGTATTTATATGTCTCTGAGGTTGTTAAACTGCTTCGAATAATGTGAGTGTAAAAACAAACACAAAACATGCTCCAAAAGCACAATTTCACTATTTGCCAAACTGTTTAATTTATGAAAATATAGGCATATATTATAATGCTAGATCTTCAAACTCAATTAGGCTACACTGTCAGCATTGATTGCTAATTGACTCTAGAACGTGCAGACGTGTATACATAACGTGTGTACACACTGCCATCGTGTGTCCTTTAAACCTTTGTAAACCAGTCTTATTATCTAGACGCTTTCATATATTTAAACAAGTACAAAATAAAGCGTTTATAATATTGAGATTTACAAGCTTTTCTGGTTTTTGGTCTCGCGAGCTATTTATAGAACCTTTTGGAATTTCCAGATTTGAGTATCACCAGAGTTGTCGTTATTTGCAAGGCAGAACGCGCAATGATATTTATTATCTGCCAAATCATGACGAAGATAATCAGAGTACAACCAACTCCTGCCGAATCAGGTTAAAGGTCAAAAGGTTACGGTTGACTACAGTAAAAATAAAACGAGGCACAGGAGTATCATGATACTCTGCATAGCGTACCCAAGACGCCCGATGATATTTATTATCTGCCCAAACATGAAGAAAGATAATATGTAAATAGTTTAACTCTATTTAGATATTTTCTCGATAAATCTCAAATATTAGTACCAATCCGGTATCAAAGTAGCACTAACATTATCATTATTAATCGTGTGCCTGCATCACTGATGGAACTATATATATATATGGCGGTTTAACGGAAGTGAGTAAATTGCCTTTGCAGAAATATCCAACCGATTGTTCAAATACGACTATATAATTTTTTTTTCGTTGTTGTTGTTTTGGTAGCACTGTGGCGATTGTCAACCAATCGCCACAAAAAGTGGAAAACATTGTGGCAAGAGGTGAAATTGCATGTTTTGTGCAATTTTTTCTTTTGTCACTATGTTTTTAAAACGCCGTCTGCTGCAGAGGTGTCAGAAAGCGTCTATATGAGGGAAAGGGTTAATAAACAGCATGTATCATTACAGACTGAGCTATAGGGGCTGGATCACTGTTTCATATTCATGATTAGCTATCATTGCAAAGACACCCCCCCCCCCCCCCCCCCCCCCCCCCCCCCTTACTTTCCAACGTACACAGTTTTATAGTCGATGCAGCAGACAGCATTTGAAAACATTGTGGTAAAAGTAGAAATTGATCATAATGAGCAATTTCTCTTTTTGCCACAATGTTTTCAACTCTTTCTGATAATTCCACTTTCATTTATAGAGATATTTTGCCTTAATATTTCAAAGTTGTCTGCTGCAAATCTGTTGTATATAGGAAAGGATTAAGTTGTGCTTGTATTTGTATTTTCAGTGAAAGCATAAGTTTTCTAGAATCAGTAAGCGAGCCCGACTTCCTAAACATGACAAACAACTCTACAGGTAATTTTTAACAGTTTTGTTTAACCCTTTCCCACATGCAGACACATTTTAGAGCATCTGCAGCGGAAAGTTTTGAAAACATAATTATCTGCAAAGGGAAAAATCACCCATCATGGCTTGGTGTATTTGTATGAATTTCTGAACCCTTTCCCTCATATAGAAGCTTTCTGACGCCTCTGCAGCGGACGGCTTTTTGAAAACATAGTGGCAAAAGAAGAAATTGCACGAAACGTGCAATTTCTCCTTTTGCCGCAATGTTTTCCACTTTTTGTCATAGGTTATCCATTCAATTATGGAGATTTTCTATGTTTTGAAAAAAAATACGTTCAAAGTCGTCTGCTGCAGAATTGTCATATGAGGGAAAGGGTTAAACTAATTCAGTTGATTTTAGGAACATTTACATCAGACAACTGTTTGAGAACAAATTTGGTTATTGTGTGCAATTTATTCTTATCCCACATCAGTTTAACCCTTTCCCTCATATAGACGCTTTCTGACGCCTCTGCAGCGGACGGCTTTTTGAAAACATAGTGGCAAAAGAAGAAATTGCACAAAACGTGCAATTTCTCCTTTTGCTACAATGTTTTCCACTTTTTGTCATAGGTTATACATTCAATTATGGAGATTTTCTATGTTTTGAAAAAATACGTTCAAATTCGTCTGCTGCAGAATCGCGTATGAGGGAAAGGGTTAAATCTATATCAAAATTTAACTTCTAATTTTCTAGATGCGTTTCCTTATACATTTTCAGAGGATATGACCCTTGAAATCGAATTATTAGGTTGATGTATTGTTCAGGGACTTTATGGTTCAATAAAATTTACATGAATTATGAACTGCGTCTGATGGGAATATGTCGGTGGAATGCGATTATCAACATCAACGAGTCACCAGAAATGCTGCATCTTTTATTGGTAAAGGTTGACAATGTTGAAGGCAGCGGAATTCATGACATTGTACTATACCTTTCCCCAATGTGCAGCAAAGGTCTATGTAAACATATGGGCAAAAATATGGAAAATCAATCTTTATAATTGAAAGTTTAAGTTATATCTATATTATTCCATAGAGTTTAACCCTTTCCTACTTAACAACAACTTTACAGCAGACCAATTTGAAAGCATCTGGGAAAAACTATGGAATATCTGTATAAACTAAACTCTAAACTATAATTATTGGATAGCATTGTAAACATTGTGGCTAAAGGTTTGTTTTGGATGCTACGTGTTCAAATGTCATCTGCTGCCGATGCACCAAAGCATGACTGTATGTTTAGAACTGGTTTTAAACATCATAGTAGAGGGGTTAACCCTTTCCCTCATACGACAATTCTGAAGCAGACGACTTTGAACATATTTTGTCAAAACATTGAAAATCTCCATAATTGAAAGGATAACCTATGACAAAAAGTGGAAAACATTGTGGCAAAAGGAGAAATTGCACGTTTTGTGCAATTTCTTCTTTTGTCACTTAAAGTTTTCAAAAAGCCGTCTGCTGCAGAGACGTCAGAAAGCGTCTATATGAGGGAAAGGGTTAAGAGCTGTATAACTGAACATTCATGCATGTATTTCTATAATTTCTCTTAACCATTTTCAACATGCAAATATATTTCGAGACTTCTGCAGCAGAGTACTTTTGAAAACATTGTGGCAAAATAAGAAATTTCTCATAATAAGGGAAAAGGAGAAATTGCAATTCTAACTTTAATCAAATAAAAAAAAATGTTTTCAAGATTATACACTTTTTTCTTAAATGTTTTCAATGTAGATTTCTAACTCAAAACAGCAAAACATATGGTTTGCATGGGGATTAGCTTTCTTATACCCTTCATTTCAATTATTTCAGACTTGTCTATATGCCTTGAAACGTCGGCATCTCAAGATGATTCTGTTTTCAGACACTCACAGTGAGTCTTATAATACATTTCTTATACTTCATAATAAATTTGCACAACATGATAAAAATATGATAATTGGTCAACATAAAGATTTAAGACCTGCTTTAGCACTCTGACATTTAACCGTTTGAGTTCATTTAATTATGTAATTTTTAGCACCACTTGCTGAAAGATATTCCTTGGTTGATCCTCTATCAGATTCCTTCAAGCCATGCTGATTGGAGGGGGCAGGCTGTTAGCCTTAAAAAGTCTAAAAATCTTCTCCTCTCAAACTATTTGGCCATTTTTAGCTCCACTGGCTTTTCAGCCAGACGTATGTCATTGCGAATTGTCCGTCTTGCGTGCCTGCGTTAACTTTTTCC
>JASEVX010000005.1:92883404-92995823 GCA_031761405.1 Serripes groenlandicus | reverse complement strand
GAAGCATAACTCTATTATAGCTAATTACAGAGTTATTGCCATTTCCTACTGTTATTTTTTTTTGTCTGTAGAATAACTTGAAAACTACTGGATTGAATTTAATAAAACTTCATTCAATGGTAAAGCCCTTATGATGGAGTGCAGTGTACAATAACCATACCTCTATTTAACCTTATTACAGAGTTATTGAATAAAGTTCTTCGGATATATGACATGTAGTTGATAATGATTTCAATGCTGAACAAAATGTTTGGGTATATTTAGACAAAATTGTTGAAACTGATAGTTATCCACTTTATTAATATAATTATGAGTGATTCATTAACCTTTTCTTCCTTTCCCAGGTGTAGATGGAATTTGTCACATTTGCAGCAGATGACTTCAGTCATTGAAATTAACTTTTAAAATTCACTGGTCTGAAAATCCTTACTGTTTGGATATTGTTTTATATTACATGTAAAATTACACTGGCCAAAGAAACTTCTTCACTGGTCCGAACCAAAAGTTACTGGCTACAGACCATAGGTCTTTAGGACCACTGCTGATTTTGCAGACTGAGTCACTTTTGAAAAAATTGTGGCAAAAGCAAGTTGCTCTTTCATTATCAGCAATTTCTTCTCTTGCCACAATGGGTTTTTTAAGCATATTCAATAAAATATACTTTCATTTATAGAGATTTGCTGCAGATTTGTCTTATGTGGCAAACCTGATGATAGTCTTCAACATTTTTTTCCTGTCATACCATTGCAAGTAATTTGGGCAGTTCATCCAATTCTTATAACAACCTAGCCAGAGTAGTTGTTAGAATCTGTACCTTGAGACCGACTTGTCTGCGCTTATTTATAGCAACTGTCGGTGAATTTCAATAACTTTTATAGAAAACTTTTATACTTAAAGAAGATGAATATCCTTATGGCATTTCAGTTGAATGCTTTCTTTTACAGAATTACGGCCCCCCATGATTATTATAAACATTGTTATACCCATTATGACCAGACCATGAGTAGCATACATGACCCATGTCCTGTGACAATGTGACTTGCAGGGGTTAAACACATTAAGTGATAGCTCTTTATTGCCAAGGATTACTGTTGAAAGCCGCATGAAATACTTATCTAACAAATAAACTAAATAATTCTTTCAAAAAGAAGCATGCTGCAGTCGTAAAAATTTGCCTCTTTTAGGAAAGGATATTTTTAAAAAATAATGTGTTATCAATTATCAGATTTTTTTTTTATGTGGTCAGAGTTTTTAAAGATGATTCATATGTGAACTATTTTTTATAGAATCTTACCAATTGTATCCATAGATCTAAAAAATGAATAGAAAATGTTGACACATAAAAGTATGATATTAAAAACAGAATAGAGAACATAATGAGGATAGGAAAAAGTCATCTTGAGCAATTTCTCTTTCGCATTATTTTTGTTACTGCTTCTACAATAGTAAAGAACGACATTTTGAGAAAAAAACAACAGTTAGACATCTAGGACCAGTTAAGTCTGATCTGGCTCTGCATTGTTCGGAAAGTAGTCATAGATGATTACCAGAACTTTATCCATTTTACCACCTCAGTGGTGAAGTGGTATAGCATCCTTCTTGTGTGAGGAAGTTCACAGGTTTGATCCCCAGCCGGGTCATACTAAAGACTTTAAAAATGGTAGTAATGTCTGCCCTGCCCCCATTGGCGTTCAGGGTTGCGGGGTAAGCTTTACGACTCATTGGCTTTTGTCAGGATAAAAGGACCAGTAGTACTGGTAACTTAACAAGGAAATGTTGTGATATAGCTGAAAAATTGTTGAAAGCTGCATTAAATACCAAATAAACCATTTTGATCCTTAGCATTGATGTGAAGACAAGTCTTTTTTCCACACATGCAATAATAAAGTTAACCCTTTACCTCTTACGACAATTCTGCAGCAGACGACTTTGAACATATTTTGTCAAAACATAGAATATCTCCATAATTGAATGGATAACCTATGACAAAAAGTGGAAAACATTGTGGCAAAAGGAGAAATTGCACGTTTTGTGCAATTTCTTCTTTTGTCACTATGTTTTCAAAAAGCCGTCTGCTGCAGAGGCATCAGAAAGCGTCTATATGAGGGGAAGGGTTAAGGTTCATTGTGAACACATTATTGCTCAAATATAAGTCATTCTGTGTGTAAAAGCCTATATTTATATAATTTTAAAATGTTTCCATAAGTAGAAAGGCAATTTCAATGTTTGCTCATACATACTCTAAACATGGGATTCAATAGTTTATGTGACACACAATAAGGTTATACACACAAGGTCAGTTTACATGTAACGGTAATGCTGTCTGATCTCCGATATTGACTTTTTCCTAGTTATTTTAAGTTTATTATTTTAAGTCTTACAGCTCAAAAAAAAACAGACAAAAAATGTCTATCAAGAGTATAAAATAGTATGTAAGGTGTTTAAGTCCTTTCCACTTGAAATTTTTTGACTTATTGTCCCCCGCTTTTAGCGAAAGCTGGGGACTATTATTTCTCATTCGTCAGTCAGTCAGTCCGTCCGTCAGTCCGTCCGTCAGTCACGCTGTCACAAAAACTTTAACCTTGGTCATAACTTCTGAACCGTAATAGGTACTGCTTTCATATTTCACATGTGTATTCCTTGTGACAACCCCTTTCCATCAATACCAATTTTTTTGACCTTGTGACCTTGACCCTGGCGGGGGACCATGATTCTCTGAATTTGCTTGTTTCAATAATTTTACATTTGTTCATAGAGATTTTCCTTATTTTTACCAGGGACGTAGATAAGAGGGATAAGTAACTAAATTATATACTAAAATATCACCCGTACCGACATTTGTAGCAAGTAAAACTCAAAAACTATTCAAGATATGAAAATAAAAAATATATTTTCTGGAAGTTTAAACATTCTTCTATTGCAGTAGATAAAAATATTTTAATATACTACAGGTTTTGATAATATGTTATCCGTATGAAAAATGTCATTTTTAATAATCTTTGGAAAAAAATGATATAATTCAGAAATCCCAATATCGGTGTCTTTTAAAGCAGTCATTGTTCAAAATACAAAGAAATTCCAGTTATTCATTGTATCCCTTACTATAGTTGAAATGTTAAGATTTCAGAATATGTATTTTTTGTTTATGTGCCAAATGTGACTTCAAAGTTTGATTTGCTACAAAATGTGAAAATTTGGACAATTTTATTTCTATGTGTGATATTTTAACCAGATAACAGGTGTACAGGTGGAGTTGCCTATACCTCTTATCTACGTCCCTGTTTTTACCAAGATATTTTTTCTTGTCTGCTGCAGTTTTGTCATATATAGGAAAGGGTAATAGTTTGAGGGTATAAAGTGACTTTCCCTTTCATTTGGTATTCACATTGTTTTACTGTCTGTTGAACTATTGATTATACTAACTTATGATATACAATATCAACATACTAACTGATAAACATGTAAAAGGAAGTTCATGGAGTTTAAATAAAGCATTTAAAGGATTTTAATGTATAGGAGTATAATAATCAGAAGAAACATTGGTTCAAATGGAATATTAATAAAAATGGTGGGTAGTTTTGAAACAGTTCATCACTATTGATGGATTAATTGGGGTTTTAAGTAGTGATGGCAACGAATTTTTGAATTTTTGAACATATGGTCGAATATTTGAATGCTATATCATGATTCGAATATTCGATAAAATCAGGAGTAGTCTTAAATATATGTATAAATCAAATTGACGATACTGAACATTTTTACCCACTCTTTTTTTCGTACCTAGACATCGTAACTTCTTCTTGTAAAACATGTAGTAACGGCTTACTATCAATGAGACAAATCCATCGTTTGGGTTGTGTAATTATCTGAGTTCATATTAACCCTTTCCCTCATATATACGCTTTCTGACGCCTCTGCATCAGATAGATTTTTGAAAACATAGTGACAAAAGAAGAAATTGCACAAAACGTGCAATTTCTCCTTTTGCCACAATGTTTTCGACTTTTTGTCATAGGTCATCCATTCAATTATGGAGATTTTCTATATTTTGGCAAAATACGTTCAAAGTCGTCTGCTGCAGAATTGTCGTATGAGGGAAAGGGTTAATGTTAATTAGCAATCTGGAACTGGTAGCTTTTTGAGTCCGTTTTTAACGAAATTTCAGTTACATGTATATACAGTCGGAGAAAGCTTAAATTGCTTCTAATGGGCAGTTTCATATTTCTACTCTAATAAGGACCTTCACCATTCATGACGGTCTCTGTCGGAGTTGTCATGTTTTGAAAAGATTTGAGAATTGCTTTTCCAAATAGACTGTTAGCCTACTGGTGGAAGACGAATGACACCTGTCGCTATGACTTTTGTCAAATGCCGTAAAGAATGTTGGCAGAGCGATGGTTTCTAACTTGCTTCCCCTGGATTGACAGCCTGCATGGCTTCAGGCTAAGCTACTGGGGCTTGGCACACTACTGTTTCAAGTGCATGTATCATTTTGAAAATTAAACATTTAAATTATTCTTTCTGTTCTATATAGTGTAAAATATCTCATATAATATCAAGAGTGAACTATGATATTTTATAAATGAATTAACCCTTTCCCTCATATAGACGCTTTCTGACGCCTCAGCGCAGACGGCTTTTTGAAAAGATAGTGACAAAAGAAGAAATTTCACAAGACGTGCAATTTCTCCTTTTGCCACAATGTTTTCCACTTTTTGTCATAGGTTATCCATTCAATTATAGAGATTTTCTATGTTTTGACAAAATACGTTCAAAGTCGTCTGCTGCAGAATTGTCGTATGAGGGAAAAGGGTTAAAGAAGCCTATTTGGGTTCAATGATTTTTTCAACAGTGTATCAGTTATGTTAAAAAAACTTGCTTTCGTCCCCCATTAGATTTAAAATTAATTTATTTGTCTAAATCAGACATGGAATAAGAAATATTCTGCTCTGAAAGTACTGGCCTGATCTCAAGATATATTTGCAGTAATGATCATAATGCGACACTTAATAAAAATTACTTGATCCATACTACTTTAGTAAAAAGCAGGGCTACCAAGCGTCAATGGAAATGGCTTTATTTACCATCATTTCTACTTTTCTGATATTGCTGTTGTGCTGATCAGATACACATCAAAAGTACTCAGTTCAGTGGAGCGATACAGGGCCACACACTTTGCCAATCAAAGGGAACTATATTTTCAAAACCAGGGATAAAACTTCATTAATAAACAGCCTGTATCATCACAGACAGAGCTATAGGGGCTGGATCACTGTTTCATATTCATGATTAGTTATCATTGCAAAGTTTAACCCTTAACCCTTTCCCTCATACGACAATTCTGCAGCAGACGACTTTGAACGTATTTTGTCAAAACAATAGAAAATCTCCATAATTGAATGGATAACCCATGACGAAAAGTGGAAAACATTGTGGCAAGAGGTGAAATTGCACGTTTTGTGCAATTTTTTCTTTTGTCACTATGTTTTTAAAACGCCTTCTGCTGCAGAGGTGTCAGAAAGCGTCTATATGAGGGAAAGGGTTAATAAACAGCATGTATCATTACAGACTGAGCTATAGGGGCTGGATCACTGTTTCATATTCATGATTAGCTATCATTGCAAAGACCCCCCCCTTACTTTCCAACGTACACAGTTTTATAGTCTATGCAGCAGACAGCATTTGAAAACATTGTGGCAAAGGTAGAAATTGATCATAATGAGCAATTTCTCTTTTTTCCACAATGTTTTCAACTCTTTCTGATAATTCCACTTTCATTTATAGAGATATTTTGCCTTAATATTTCAAAGTTGTCTGCTGCAAATCTGTTGTATATAGGAAAGGATTAAGTTGTGCTTGTATTTGTATTTTCAGTGAAAGCATAAGTTTTCTAGAATCAGTAAGCGAGCCCGACTTCCTAAACATGACAAACAACTCTACAGGTAATTTTTAACAGTTTTGTTTAACCCTTTCCCACATGCAGACACATTTTAGAGCATCTGCAGCGGAAAGTTTTGAAAACATAATTATCTGCAAAGGGAAAAATCACCCATCATGGCTTGGTGTATTTGTATGAATTTCTGAACCCTTTCCCTCATATAGAAGCTTTCTGACGCCTCTGCAGCGGACGGCTTTTTGAAAACATAGTGGCAAAAGAAGAAATTGCACAAAACGTGCAATTTCTCCTTTTGCCGCAATGTTTTCCACTTTTTGTCATAGGTTATCCATTCAATTATGGAGATTTTCTATGTTTTGAAAAAAAATACGTTCAAAGTCGTCTGCTGCAGAATTGTCATATGAGGGAAAGGGTTAAACTAATTCAGTTGATTTTAGGAACATTTACATCAGACAACTGTTTGAGAACAAATTTGGAATAGGAGAAATTGGTTATTGTGTGCAATTTATTCTTATCCCACATCAGTTTAACCCTTTCCCTCATATAGACGCTTTCTGACGCCTCTGCAGCGGACGGCTTTTTGAAAACATAGTGGCAAAAGAAGAAATTGCACAAAACGTGCAATTTCTCCTTTTGCTACAATGTTTTCCACTTTTTGTCATAGGTTATACATTCAATTATGGAGATTTTCTATGTTTTAAAAAAATACGTTCAAATTCGTCTGCTGCAGAATCGCGTATGAGGGAAAGGGTTAAATCTATATCAAAATTTAACTTCTAATTTTCTAGATGCGTTTCCTTATACATTTTCAGAGGATATGACCCTTGAAATCGAATTATTAGGTTGATGTATTGTTCAGGGACTTTATGGTTCAATAAAATTTACATGAATTATGAACTGCGTCTGATGGGAATATGTCGGTGGAATGCGATTATCAACATCAACGAGTCACCAGAAATGCTGCATCTTTTATTGGTAAAGGTTGACAATGTTGAAGGCAGCGGAATTCATGACATTGTACTATACCTTTCCCCAATGTGCAGCAAAGGTCTATGTAAACATATGGGCAAAAATATGGAAAATCAATCTTTATAATTGAAAGTTTAAGTTATATCTATATTATTCCATAGAGTTTAACCCTTTCCTACTTAACAACAACTTTACAGCAGACCAATTTGAAAGCATCTGGGAAAAACTATGGAATATCTGTATAAACTAAACTCTAAACTATAATTATTGGATAGCATTGTAAACATTGTGGCTAAAGGTTTGTTTTGGATGCTACGTGTTCAAATGTCATCTGCTGCCGATGCACCAAAGCATGACTGTATGTTTAGAACTGGTTTTAAACATCATAGTAGAGGGGTTAACCCTTTCCCTCATACGACAATTCTGAAGCAGACGACTTTGAACATATTTTGTCAAAACATTGAAAATCTCCATAATTGAAAGGATAACCTATGACAAAAAGTGGAAAACATTGTGGCAAAAGGAGAAATTGCACGTTTTGTGCAATTTCTTCTTTTGTCACTTAAAGTTTTCAAAAAGCCGTCTGCTGCAGAGACGTCAGAAAGCGTCTATATGAGGGAAAGGGTTAAGAGCTGTATAACTGAACATTCATGCATGTATTTCTATAATTTCTCTTGACCATTTTCAACATGCAAATATATTTCGAGACTTCTGCAGCAGAGTACTTTTGAAAACATTGTGGTAAAATAAGAAATTTCTCATAATAAGGGAAAAGGAGAAATTGCAATTCTAACTTTAATCAAATAAAAAAAAATGTTTTAAAGATTATACACTTTTTTCTTAAATGTTTTCAATGTAGATTTCTAACTCAAAACAGCAAAACATATGGTTTGCATGGGGATTAGCTTTCTTATACCCTTCATTTCAATTATTTCAGACTTGTCTATATGCCTTGAAACGTCGGCATCTCAAGATGATTCTGTTTTCAGACACTCACAGTGAGTCTTATAATACATTTCTTATACTTCATAATAAATTTGCGCAACATGATAAAAATATGATAATTGGTCAACATAAAGATTTAAGACCTGCTTTAGCACTCTGACATTTAACCGTTTGAGTTCATTTAATTATGTAATTTTTAGCACCACTTGCTGAAAGATATTCCTTGGTTGATCCTCTATCAGATTCCTTCAAGCCATGCTGATTGGAGGGGGCAGGCTGTTAGCCTTAAAAAGTCTAAAAATCTTCTCCTCTCAAACTATTTGGCCATTTTTAGCTCCACTGGCTTTTCAGCCAGACGTATGTCATTGCGAATTGTCCGTCTTGCGTGCCTGCGTTAACTTTTTCCTTTAAATGACTTCTTCTCCCTAACCACTTGGCCAATTTGGTTGAAATTTCATAGGAAGCATCCTCTCAATGTCCTCTCTTAAATTTTTTTGATCCATCCAAAATTCTGGTTTCCATGGCAACCAAAAGAAAAAAATTGTTAAAACTTAAAAAATCTTCCTCTCCGAAAGTGTCAGGACGATTTTCAAATAATTTGTAGAAATGTTCCTTGGTTGACCCTTTATTAGATTCCTTCAAGAAATGTTGATTGGTTGAAAAACATGGTCGCAATGTCATATCACAATGGACACAACAGTCTTTTCAAGCAATTGGATACTTTTCCACATAGACCCACATAACCCATTTAAGAAAGACAAATTTGGCTTGTCCAATTGGCTTTTGACAAAGTTCACAATACCTCTATTGACAGCTTGCAGTTGCTGCTAACTGAGCTGCCAGCTAAGTTAATGAGAGAAATAAGATAGTTAAAGTTGATCTATTTTGATACATTGTCCAAAGAACTAAATATTGTATAGATCTAATTGTGATCTGAAATTATTGAGACTACTATGCCAAATCCAAATCATATGCATCAAATGTTTGCTAAACTGGATTTAAAATATTTATTTCTTGGTTTGAAAGTACACACTATCATCCCCTGGTAGCGAAACATATTTTATATTTAAAAATTAAATTTTATTATAACAATATTTTAAGTTTTCTCAATTGGAAAACATTTGAAGAAAAGTGTGGTAATTTTAACAAACAGAAGACATAGTTATTGAGAAAGTGGGGAAAGCAAGGAAAGAATCATGAGCAATTGCTCCTTTTCCCACAAAGTTGAGTTAAGGAACAAGAAGCCCAAGAGGGCTAGTATCGCTCCACTGAAATTAGGCAAAATTAAAACTCCAAACAGTCCCGGCCCCTGGTGGCCATGTTTTTTACCAATCACAGTGGCTTGAAGGAATCCCAAGAGGGCCAGTATCGTTCCACGGCCATAAAGCAAAAATCAAATCTCCAAACAGCCCTGCCCTCTGGTGGCCATGTTTTTTACCAACCACCATGGCTTAAAGGAATCTTATAGAGTGTCGTCCAAGGAATATTCTGCAAAATTATTTGAAAATCGGCCTGACACTTTCGGAGGAGAGGATATTCTAAGTTTTCACTATAGCCATATAAGGCAATATAGCCACACACCCTGGCGGCCATATTTTTCAACCAATCAACATGGCTTGAAGGAATCTGATAGAGCATAGGAACATTTCTACAAAATTATTTGAATATCAGCCAGACACTTTCGGAGGAGAAGATCTTTTAAGTTTTCTTTATAGCCATATAAGCCCGGCCCTCTTGTGGCCGTGTTTTTTTACCAATCAACATGGCTTTAAGGAATCTGATAGAGAGTCACCCAAGGTACATTTCTACAAAATTATTTGAAAATCTGCTCACTTTCGGAGAAGAAGATTTTGTAAGTTTTCACTATGGTCATATAAGGCAAAATAGCTCCGCCCTCTGGCGGCCATGTTTTTCGACCAATCAACGTGGCTTGAAGGAATCTAATAGAGGGTCACCCAATGAACATTTCTACAAAATTATTTGAAAATTGGCTGAACACTTTCGGAGATATAAAAAAAAGTGTTTAACCCCAATCAGTCAGTCAGTCAATCAATAATATATAGTTAACATTAACTGCTGAAGTTACATGATAATTTAACAGTCACCCAGATATTTTCTTTTTTATATCCAGATGTTTTAAAAGTTGTCTTCTGCGGAATTAATGTATGTGGGAAATGTTAACTCATACGGCAATTCTGCAGCAGACGACTCTGAACGTATTTTGTCAAAACATAGAAAATCTCCATAATTGAATGGATAACCTATGACTAAAAGTGGAAAACATTGTGGCAAAAGGAGAAATTGCACGTTTTGTGCAATTTCTTCTTTTGTCACTATGTTTTCAAAAATCCGTCTGCTGCAGAGGAGTCCGAAAGTGTTTATATGAGGGAAAGGGTTAAAAGACAATTCATGCCTCTTATTTTATAGAGATTATACAGAGTTGCTTAATGACATGAAGTTTCAAAACAAGAAGCTGTGTGAAGAAAATGTGAAACTTCAAACCCAACTGGAAACACAAGAAGAAATAGTTGCCTCCCTTTCTAGAGAACTGGAAATAAAAAATAAAGAGGAAGATCAGATGAGGAAAAAGGTCCAAAGGTACAAATAGGGGATATTTTTAATTCCATATTGGAATAATAAATCTAGCAGAATATTTTCTATCATTTTGAAAAAGGTAATTGAATTAACCCTTTCCCTCACATAGACGCTTTCTGATGCCTCTGCAGCAGACGGCTATTTGAAAACATAGTGATAAAAGAAGAAATTGCAGAAAACGTGCAATTTCTCCTTTTGTCACAATGTTTTCCACTTTTAGTCATAGGTTATCCATTCAATTCTACTTTTTGACAAAATATGTTCAAAGTCGTCTGCTGCAGAATTGTCGTATGAGGGAAAGGGTTAATAAAAACTAACTACATAGTCTGGAGTTACCTGCCCCTACCATTACATTATAGGGTCTGGCATATACTTATAATGATGGTATCCTTTGGAAATGGTGTTGCAAGTAAAAGGCTATAGCAACACTCTTTTTGTGGACCAACTGGTTAACCTTTCAAACTCTGGTTTGCTTCATTTTTAGCTCACCTGAGCACGAAGTGCTCAAGGTAAGTTATTGTGATTGCCTTTTGTCCGGTGTCCGTTTTCTGTCGTGCGTTAACATCTCCTCTGTAACCAGTGGGATCCTTGCAGAATTCTGATTTCCATGGCAACCAAAAGAAAAAAACAGTAAAATTCTTCTTCTCCCAAACTGGTTGGCCAAATGAAGAAATGGTACTTGGGTGACCCTCTATCAGATTCCTTCAAGCGATCTTGGATTTTTATCCAATCAAATCCCATTAAGGATTGAAACTTGGTCATGTGGGGTCAAAAACTTGGTCACTAGGTCAAATTTGAGAAAAACCTAGTGAACACACAAGTTTAGCAACTTGTATACCAAGTTGGTCCAAGCGTTCTTTTACAGTTTTTATTTTGGCGGGGGGATCTCAATTTAACAAATTAATTGTTGCAATTGTTGGTATATTATACATGTTAAGTGTCAATATCAAAAAGGAGATAGGCATATTGTCACCTCATTTAGATTCAACATTTTATGATAGAGTTATAGCCTTTCAACTTCATATTTTACAACATTTCTAGGGTAAATCATCAATTTAAGCTCTCCACTGGCTCAAGCTTATGTCATGGCTAATTGTCCTTGCGTCAGTGTGTCAACTTGTGGCTTCAAACAACCTCTCCTCTTACACCACTGGGCTAATTTGGATGAAACAACATAGAAAGCATCCGCTAAATGCCTTCTAAATAACTATATTCTTTGGAGCCATACACAATTCTGTGATTTAATTTTTATCTAATTGCTTTGGAACTATACTGGCCCTATTGGGCCTCTTATTTTTGAACCATGTAAGTTGTGGTTTGACACTTAGAACTTGTATGCATAACTTAGGACTTAAATGCATAAATCACATTATTTTATTTAGCCTACAAGACCAGGTTAATATGGGACAGATGGTGATGGAGGAAAATGAAATACTTAAGAGCAAATTAGACAAACTTAAGGAAACCAGGAGAGAACTGGATGTTAAGGTCAACAGTCTTGAAAAAGAGAATGCAACGTTAGACCTAAAAGCTTGGAATTTTGAAAATAAGGTAAGATTATATGTAAGCCAGGCCTACTAAACCTTTTACTAAATTTCTATTGTTAGTCTATTCCAAATTGGAGAACGTTGAAGAAAATAGACCGGTAATTTAACAAATAAAAAGCACAACTGTATAAGAAAATATAAGAAAACAAGAAACTGCTTGTATTGGAAAATATCTGCTTTACCTGTATGGCTTTCAATAAAATGTCTGCTGGAGAGTCATTTCTACAGGCATTTTCTATGCTTTTTGTTTGACATCCTACATGTAGAATGATAGATAAATCTGCAGTCGGTGTATAGTTTCTGTAACAGTTATCTACTCTCTGACTCAAATAGTCTTTATCCAAGTTGTTTACAACAGACAGAAAAATGGCCTAATAAGCATCCTGTAGTGTATACTGGCTTATCAGTTTTACTGTACTGAGCGCACAAGAGTTTTTGACAAATTTTACAATTTTGACACCTGTGTAATAAATCCTAAAATATGGTTAATTTCTATGTAAGAATATGAAATGCTGCAGATAAAATTTACTATATAGCAGTGTTTTTCATTTTTAGCTCCACTGGCGAGCTTATGTCATGGCGAATTGTCTGTTGTGCGTGTGCGTTAACTTTTTCCTTCAAACAACTTCTTCTCCCTAACCACTTGGCCAATTTGGTTGAAACTTCATAGGAAGCATCCTCTCAATGTCCTCTACTAAATTCCTTCTCCAAAAGTGTCGGGCCGATTTTCAAATAACTTTGTAGAAATGTTCCTTGGGTGACCCTTTATTAGATTCCTTCAAGAAATGTTGATAATAACAAGAATAATGGGAAAAATGCAATATCTTTAGTTGCATTTGAATTATTGTGACCAAACTAAGTGTGTAGTTATTTTTGGCTTTGGGCCCGTGCGTTGAAAAGATAATGGTAAACAAAGAAAAAGCGTGGCAAATGTAATGGCGGATTCTGTGGGGGCCCATATAGCCCGTGCCCGACTCCCCCCACCCCACGAAAGAAGTCATGTGAAATATACAGTGGCGGGTCCGTAGGGCCTGTGCGTCGACAAATCCAACCTTCCAGCAGCCCTCAAGCTGTCAGCACTGCAGTGCTTTTATTGTAGGATTGTGTTTAGGGCTTCTTGGCATCATATTATGCTTCTGCAACTGGTTAGTTTTCAACAATGTAGGAAAAGGGATAATATCCTTCTTCATTATCGAAAAGCGACCCAACAAGGTATATCAGATAATTGGTTCAAAATCTACTTTACTTATTTCGATATACAGAATCTTACTTCTTCAAATGATTTCAGTGGCAGAAATCAAGGGGTGAGATAGACCTACTAAAGGCAGACATGCAAGATTTACAGTGTTCATATTTGGAACAAAAGGTATGTCTTAGATTTTTTAAACAAACTTGTTTAACCCTTTCCCTCATATAGACATTTTCTGACGCCTCTGCAGCAGACAGCTTTTTCAAAACATAGTGACAAAAGAAGAAATTGCACAAAACGTGCAATTTCTTCTTTTGCCACAATGTTTTCCACTTTAAGTCCTATGTTATCCATTAAATTATTGAGATTTTCCAGTTTTTGACAAAATATGATCAAAGTCGTCTGCTGCAAAATTGTCGTATGAGGGAAAGGGTTAAATAAACCTGCTTTAAGAAATTTCATTTTAATAGCCCTTTCCTACCTGTAGATACATTTTGACAAATTTGCATCGGGCAACTTTTGAAACCATTGGGCTAAAGGAGAAATTGCTCATGATGAGCTTTTTCTCCATTGGCCACATTTTTTCAACTCCATTCTATAATTGTATTTTCATTAACCCTTTCCCTCATATAGACGCTTTCTGACGCCTCTGCAGCAGACGGATTTTTGAAAACATGGTGACAAAAGGAGAAATTGCACAAAACGTGCAATTTCTCCTTTTGCCACAATGTTTTCAACTTTTTATGCCCCCCCGGAATCTCCGATTTGGGGGGCATATAGTTTTTGGTCTGTCTGTCTGCTGTCTGTCTGCACAAAAAAAACTTTAACCTTGACCACTACTTTTGAACCATAACAGGTACGGCTACCATATTTCACATGTGTATTCCTTGTGACATTACCTTTCTGTCAGTACCAAAATGTTTGACCTTGCGACCTTGACCTTTGACCTAGATGTTGCCATTCTCGAAAAAAACTTTAACCTTGGCCATTACTTTTGAACTATAACAGGTACGGCTACCATATTTCACATGTGTATTCCTTGTGACATGACCTTTCTGTCAGTACCAACATTTTTGACCTTGCGACCTTGACCTTTGACCTAGATTACCTTGGCCATTACTTTTGAACTATAACAGGTACGGCTACCATATTTCACATGTGTATTCCTTGTGACATGACCTTTCTGTCAGTACCAACATTTTTGACCTTGCGACCTTGACCTTTGACCTAGATGTTGCCATTCTCGAAAAAAACTTTAACCTTGGCCATTACTTTTGAACCATAACAGATACGGCTACCATATTTCACATGTGTATTCCTTGTGACATGACCTTTCTGTCAGTACCAACATTTTTGACCTTGCGACCTTGACCTTTGACCTAGATGTTGCCATTCTCAATTTTTTTTTTAACCTTCCCCACTACTTTTGAACCATAACAGGTAAGGCTACCATATTTCACATGTGTATACCTTGTGACATGACCTTTCTGTCAGTACCAAAATGTTTGACCTTGCGACCTTGACCTTTGACCTAGATGTTGCCATTCTCGAAAAAAACTTTATCCTTGACCACTACTTTTGGACCATAACAGGTAAGGCTACCATATTTCACATGTGTATTCCTTGTGACATGACCTTTCTGTCAGTACCAACATTTTTGACCTGGCGACCTTGACCTTTGACCTAGATGTTGCCATTGGGGGGCATCAGTGTTTCACAAACACATCTTGTTGTCATAGGTTATCCATTTAACTATGGAGATTTTCTATGTTTTGACAAAATACATTCAAAGTCGTCTGCTGCAGAATTGCCGTATGAGGGAAAGGGTTAAAATAGATTTTTGACATTTTTAGCTTGACTATTCTGAGAATATGAGAGCTATTCTACTCACCCTGGTGTCGGCGTCCGTGTCACACCTTCGTTAAGGTTTTGCATGCAAGTACACATTATTCACAATAGCTCAGTAACTAAAGGTTGTATTGCATTGAAACTTTCTACAATGCTTCCCAAATATCACAAGAAGTATAACTATTTTATCACATGAAAATGCTTGTATCCGATCTAATATACCCATTTCTTTATTATCCCCCGTCTATGAAATAGGGAGGGGGATATTAAAATGGCGTTGTCCGTCCGTCCGTCCTTCCTTCCGTCCTTCCTTCCTTCCGTCCTTCCTTCCTTCCTTCCGTCCTTCCGTCCGTCCGTCCGTCACCTGCATTTTCTCAGTAACTAGCTGGTAGAATTTCATGAAACTTAAAATAAATATGAACCACTATACTGGGATGATGCCCGTCCATTTTTTTTTTGATTAGTCAATTTTCCTTGGAGTTATTGCCCTTGATTTTTTGAAAAATCTACGTTTTCAGCCATTTCTCAGTAACTAGCTGGTAGAATTTCATGAAACTTAAAATAAATATGAACCACTATACTGGGATGATGCTTGTTCATTTTTCATTTGGATTAGTCAATTTTTCTTAGAGTTATTTCCCTTGATTTATTAAAAAATAATCGTTCGCAGCCGTTTCTCAGTAACTAGCGGCTAGAATTTGATGAAACTTGAATGTAATATTAACCAACTTCCTGCCATTATTCCCCTCCAACTCTTTTTTGGATTCCTTAATTTTTTTTAGAGTTACTGCCCCTGATTTATTAAAAAATCCACGCCTACAGTTATTTCTCAGTAACTAGCTGCTAGAATTTGATGAAACTTGAATGTGATATGAACCAACATCCTGCAATGAACTTCTGAATAAATATGGTATCAAATCATTTACATTTATTATAACACTGTCTGATACATAATTATCCATGCATTTTAGCTCCACTTTAAGTGGAGTAAAGATATCTATTGTATTTGTGTCACTGTTGGTTTAAGAAGCAAAACCTAGTATTCACATTTTTCCTGTGTTATTTCTTAAATAACACAAATGACACCCCTTTAGTTTTGTAATATTGATTATTAACCCTTTCACCGCATAAATACTCTGTTGAAAATAGTGCAGTTCCAGATAAGACGCCGCTTTTAAAGGTGGCGTCTTATCTTGGACTGCACTATTTTGCAATAATTGATGTTCCCGAGTAAGCAGTTTCGGAAAATACAGTTTTATTTAATCGTCCCTCTGATTTATTTTGTTAAAATATTTTATCATAAAGTAATCCCAGTCGATATTTTATAATTTGGCGCGGAACGGGATAAACCAGTGTCATAACTTTATTCTTTCCCCTTGATCTTGTGCGAAGAAGTTGAAATTTAAAGGTCAATTGCACATTAAACATAAAGACCTCCATGCACAAACAAGCCATCGTTGGCGGGGGATATCTTTTCACTGAAAATGCTTGTTTCTTTATATGTCACACGTGTAATATAACATGACCAAATCACTATTTGTGTATAAATCTGCGAATGTTTACAAAATGACTGAGAAGGTGTATTCGGTAAACACAAACGTCACGATAGATGGACGAGGTAAAGGAACCATTATTGATCAGAAAAATATTTTTTTGTGTGATTAGTTAACAGTCTATTTTATATATAAAAGTATTACATTTTGGGACATTTTTCTGACAGCGAAAACTCGATTTTCTTTTTGTGTTTTGTCATGTGATAAAAATAATCTGACATTCGTTATAAAGTTTTATTAAACTCGTCCAAGAAATTAGTTATTAAGCTCGCCACAGGCTCGCTTAATAACACATTTCTTGAACTCGTTTAATTAAACTTTATATGAAATGACAACTCATGTCAGATCCCATATATCCTGCATATAATGCAAGTTATGTTCCTTTTTAGCTCACCTATGCACGAAGTGCAAGGTGAGCTATTGTGATCACATTTTGTCCGGCGTCAGTCTGTCGTGCGTCGTCAACATTTGGGCTTTTTAACACTCTACAGGCTACATTTTGCATCTAACCTTCATGAAAGTTTATCAGAACATTCATCTCCATCAAATATTGGACAAGTTTGAAACTGGGCCATATGAGGTCAAAAACTAGGTCCCTAGGTCAAATTGAATGAAAATCTTGTTAACACCCTAAAGGCCGCAATTTTTCTCTCAGCAGTTTAAAATTTTGTTAGAATGTTTGTCTTAAAGATCTCTAGGTCAAGTTTGAATATGGTTAATATTGGGTCAGAATCTAGGTGACTAGGCCAAATTGAAGGGAAATCTTGTTATCACTCTGGATACTGCATTTTTAGCTCCACTGGCGCTTATGTCATGGCGAATTGTCTGGCGTGTGTGTGTGCGTGCGTGCGTGTCTTAACTTTTTCCTTTAAACAACTTCTTCTCCCTAACCACTTGGCCAATTTGGTTTAAACTTCATAGGAAGCATCCTCTCAATGTCCTCTACTAAATTCCTTCAATTTTTTTTATCTATTCGAAATTCTGGTTTCCATGGCAACCGAAAGAAAAAAATAGTGAAAACTTCAAAAATCTTCTTCTCCGAAAGTGTCGGGCTGATTTTCAAATAGTTTTTGTAGAAATGTTCCTTGGGTGACCCTTTATTAGATTCCTAAGAAATGTTGAAAGGTTAAAAAACATGGCCACCAGGGGGGCGGGGCTATTTTTCCCTATATGGCCCGATTTTCAAATAATTTTGTAGAAATGTTCCTTGGGTGACTCTTTATCAGATTCCTTCAAGCCAAGTTTATTGGTAAAAAAACATGGCCGCCAGAGGGCAGGGCTATTTTGCCTTATATGGCTATGGTGAAAATCTTCTCCTCCGAAAGTGTCAGGCAGATTTTCAAATAATTTTGTAGAAATGTTCCTAGGGTGACCCTCTATCAGATTCTTTCAAGCCATGCTGATTGGTCGAATACTATGGCTGCCAGGGGGCGGGGCTATTTTGCCTTATATGGCTATAGTGAAAACTTCAAAAATCTTCTCCTTCGAAAGTGTTTGGCCAATTTTCTATTTTTTTTGTAGAAATGTTCCATGGGAGACCTAATTCTATCAGATTCCTTCAAGCCATGTTGATTGATCGAAAAAAAACATATAATACAGATAATGGCCCTTTTTTTACTTAGAAATTCTGGTTAAAGTTTTGTGTTAACCCTTTCCCTCATAAGACAATTCTGCAGCAGACGACTTTGAACATATTTTGTCAAAACATAGAAAATCTCTATAATTGAATGGATAACCTATGACTAAAAGTGGAAAACATTGTGTCAAAAGGAGAAATTGCTCGTTTTGAAAAAGCCATCTGCTGCAGAGGCGTCATAAATATTCAATTTAGATAACTCAATCCTGCATATAATTCAAATAATTATCCTTAAAGAAATTCTGGTTGATGTTTTGCATGCAACTACATAAGAGTCCATATCTCAGTAGCTTATGAGCAGTGGAATAGTCGAGCAAGCTTTCTTACGGACGGCTCTTGTTAACCAGATGTTTGCTGCAGATTTGTAGCATGTGGGTGAAAGTTAAGACTGTTAGTACCCAACAGGAATATTTCACACAGACAAGCCTCATGGTTGTTTGAAACTGTTGGAAGATCATGACTAAACAATGAAGGTCAATAATAATTTCTACTGTGAAAACAGTATGAGCACATGAGTTGAAAACAAGGCATAATTTAAAATCAACTTCTACAAAAGTGGGTACATAATTCAGATGGAAAAGGTTTCTACAAACTCCTTTAATATAAAAAAAAAATGAGTCTTCTTGGAGGAGAACCATCCATGGATATTGACTTTTATTATCCTTTTCCCACATGCAACAAATCTGCATCAGACGACTTCGAAAACATCTGGTTAAAAATAGGGTAAACTTCTTTAAATGAAAGTTGAAGATATTGGGGCAAAATGGGAAATTCCCCATTATGAGCAATTTTTCCTTTTGTCACAATGTTTCCAAAGTTGTCTGCTGCAGATGCTTCTGAAAATCTCTGTTTTTGGGAAAGGGTTTTTATAAAAAAATGAACTGATTTGAAAGTAAAAAAAAACAGGAAAATAAAACCTAGCATACCCAAATTCCTGCATGTTCTTCTGTTTTTTTCAGGTGATTCTCAACCAAACAGAAGAAGTAAAATTTGTCACAGGGGAGGAAGATACTAAGGTACAAGCTCTCATTTTTATTAGCTCACCTATGCAAAAAGTGCGAGGTGAGCTTTTGTGATCGCTCACTGTCCGTCGTCGTTGTTGTCCTACAAACGACTTCTCCTGCTAAACCAATTAACCATATTCAAAATAATTTGACAGGCATGTTCCTTGTAGGGTGGATCTCTTTCAAATTTGTTCAAAGAATTCTATTCCATGCAGAACTTTGGTTGCCACATCAAAAAAAAAGGGGAAATTAACCAAAACTTAAAAAATCTTCTTGTCTGAAAGTAGAAGGCCCATGCCTTTGATGTTTGGTATGTAGCATCATCTAGTGAACCTCTACCAAGATTGTTCAAATTATAGCCCTGGGGTAAAAAATAACCCCTCTCCGGGGGTCACTTGTTTTTCATAGACTCATATAGGGAAAATTCTTTAAAAATCTTCTTGTCTAAGAGTAGAGGGCCCAGGCCTTTGATATTTGGTATGTAGCATCATCTAGTGGACCTCTACTTAGATTGTTCAAATTATAGCCCTGGGGTAAAAAATGACCCCTCCTCTGGGGTCTATTGTTTTACATAGACTGATATAGAGAAAAACTTAAAAAAAAAAAAATCTAAAAGTAGAGGGCTCCGGCCTTTGATATTTGGTATGTAGCATCATCTAGTGGACCTCTACCAAGATTGTTCAAATTATAGCCCTTTGGTAAAAAATGATACCGGGGGTCACTTGTTTTACATAGACTCATATAGGGGAAAAACTTAAAAAGTCTTCTTGTCTAAAAGTAGAGGGCCCAGGCCTTTGATATTCGGTATGTAGCATCATCTAGTGGACCCCTACCAAGATTGTTCAAATTATAGCCCTGGGGTTAAAATGATCCCTCCCCTGGGGTCTATTGTTTTACATAGACTCATATAGAGAAAAAACTTAAAAAATCTTCTTGTCTAAAAGTAGAGGGCCCAGGCCTTTGATATTGGGTATGTAGCATCATCTAGTGGACCTCTACCAAGATTGTTCAAATTATAGCCCTGGGGTCAAAATTGAACCCTCCCCAGGGGTCACTTGTTTTACATAGACTCATATAGGGAAAACACTTAAAAAGTCTTCTTGTCTAAAAGATATTTGGTATGTAGCATCATCTAGTGGACCTTTACCAAGCTTGTTCAAATTATAGACTCATATAGGGGAAAAACTTTAAAAATCTTGTTGTCTAAAAGTAGAGGGCCCAGGCCTTTAATATTTGGTATGTAGCATCATCTAGTTGACCTCTACCAAGATTGTTCAAATTATAGCCATAGGGTCAAACATTACCCATCCCCTGGGGGTCACTTGTTTCACATAGAATCATATAGGGGAAAGAAAAACTCTAAAAATCTTCTTGTCTAAAAGTAGAGGGCCAAGGCCTTTGATATTTGGTATGTAGCGTCATCTAGTTGACCTCTACCAAGATTGTTCAAATTATAGCCCTTGGGTCAAAAATTACCCGTCCCCGGGGATCACTTGTTTTACATAGACTCATAAAGAAAAAAAAGAAAAAAATCATCTTGTCTAAAATCAGAAGGCCCAGGCCTTTGATATTTGGTATGTAGCATCATCTAATGGACCCCTACCAAGATTGCTCAAATTATAGCCATGAGGTCAAAAATGACCCCACCAGGGTCACTTGTTTTACATATACTTGTATAGGGAAAAACTTTAAAAATCTTGTCTAAAAGTTTAATATTTGAAATCTAACTTCATCTAGTGGACTTCTACCAAGATTGGTCAAATTATTATAGCCCTGGTGTCAAACATGGCTCCACCTTGGGGATCACTTGTTTTACATAGACTTGTTAAGGTAAACACTTTAAAAATATTCTTGTCCATTTGCCATGAATGTCCTTTGGGTGTCCCTCTACTAAGACTTCAAATTATTTTGATAGGATGATAAACATGGCCACCAGGGGGTGTTGCTTGTTTTCTGTATATATGTATAGACAAAGAACAATGAAAACTTTTTAAGTTTGATTAAATCAGGTAAGCTTCTTATATAATTATATATGTAGAAATATTGAAATCATGTAGAAGTTCCTTTTCCTCACCTAGATAATGGTATGAGTCCTTAACCCTTTCCCTCATACGACAATTCTGCAGCAGATGACTTTGAACATATTTTGTCAAATAATGGAAAATCTCTATAATTGAATGGATAACCTATGACTAAAAGTGGAAAACATTGTGACAAAAGGAGAAATTGCACGTTTTGTGCAATTTCTTCTTTTGTTACTATGTTTTCAAAAAAGCCGTCTGCTGCAGAGGTGTCAGAAAGCGTCTATATGAGGGAAAGGGTTAACCCTTTCCCAAATACACCAAATCTGCAGCAGACAACTTTGAAGACATCTAGGCAAAAATATTGAAAATTTCAAAAAATGAAAATGTTTTAATTGAGTAAAATTGAAAACATTGTGGTGGCAAATCAAGAATTTGCTCAATATAAGCCATTGCCCCTTTTGCCACAATGTTTTCAAGATTCATCGGCTGTAGATGCCTTAAAATGTGTCTATATGTGGAAAAGGTTTTAATTAAATTACCTTTCTCAGATTACATTCTTAACCCTTTCCCTCATACGGCAATTCTGCAGCAGACGACTTTGAACATATTTTGTCAAAACATAGAAAATCTCCATAATTAAATGGATAACCTATGACAAAAAGTGGAAAACATTGTGGCAAAAGGAGAAATTGCACGTTTTGTGCACTTTCTTCTTTTGTCACTATGTTTTCAAAAAGCTGTCTGCTGCAGAGGCGTCAGAAAGCGTCTATATGAGGGAAAGGGTTTTGACAAAATACGTTCAAAGTCGTCTGCTGCAGAATTGTCGTATGAGGGAAAGGGTTAACTGTTTACCTGATATGATGTCTATATATAGTTGCCTGCCTTTGTTACTTTGAAATAATTGTAATATGCAACTTGTTGATGATGTCATTTTTATACAGAGTTGAAAGCATTGTCTGATAGGAAGCAATTGTACATTTAAATAATTTCTCCTTTTTCCCACAATGTTTTCCTAAGTCATCTGCTGCAGAGGGCTTAAAAGTTTCCTTTGTAGGAAAAGGGCTTAACCCTTTCCCTCATATAGATATATGGTAACTTAAAAAGCATGTCAGTGATATTTATTCCTGATTGATTGATTGGGCTAAGTGCCAATTTCAACAATTTTCATATCATGTTGGCCAGTTCACCTACCCATGTACTTCCTGGCTTGCTCACACCAGTACTCCACACAACATTCTTTTCAAGCAACTGGCTTCTTTTCCACATAAACTGTTAGCCCCTTGGTGGAAGACCAATGACGTATTTACTTTTTTAAAATGTCGGAAAGAAAGTTGGACGAGCTGGTGTTCAAACTCAAAATCCCTGGATTGACAGCCCACATCGCTTGCCTGATTTTTTTTCCTGAAGCAGACCATGCAATACTTTCAGAGAAGAAAATGTTCAAACTTTGTTCTGTGGACAAAAAAGGGTAACTAACCCAACTCCCTTGCAGTATTTTTTTTCCAATTAAGATTGCTTGAATAATATTTGACAGGCAGTTTCAACATGGTATTTTTTAAGTGCGCGGAGTGAGACTTTAAGTGAAACAAGACCCACTCTTTGGCTACCATGTCTTCCAGCCAATCAATATGGCTGATACAAACTTTGTTGACGGTCAAATTATCAGACCAGTAGTGTCAGTATTTTCTAAAGTTTTGTCATTTAACCCCTTTCTGATGCCACATGATGACCATGTTTTTCAACTATTCAAAATGGCTTGAACATCTTTTATAGAGTATTTCTACAAAATTACCTTGAAGTCAGAGCAACACTTTTCTTGACAAGAAATTTATCCTTTTGCAAATACAATGTATCTTTTCAACAGTTTACT
Source organism: Serripes groenlandicus (assembly GCA_031761405.1). NCBI lineage: Eukaryota > Metazoa > Mollusca > Bivalvia > Cardiida > Cardiidae > Serripes > Serripes groenlandicus. The sequence goes on along the minus strand of JASEVX010000005.1, from coordinate 92,972,747 downwards.
GTACCTTAATAATTACACTTTCAATAATAAACATTTTAATGTCTTAAGGTTTTCAAAGTTGCTACAGATTTTGTGTGAGCTGGAAAGGGTTAAGTCGAAACTAACCCTCGATAGATACAACCTGTAGTATGTCTTTGGCAGATGGATTTTCCCATGATGATTTATATATGAAAAGGTTTATTTTTTCTTCACTTTTTCTCAGTTTTAAATTTGGAACAGGCCAAATATAAACAAGTGATGGGTTTACCCTGTCCCACATACAACGAATCTGCAGTAGACGACATTGAAAACATCTAGACAAAATATGGGAAGTATTAATATTAAATAGAGTTGAAAACATTGTAGCAAAAGGAGAAATTGCTCATTATGAGGTGGTATGCAGAGCCAGACACAATGTGTCATCATGATGGGAAAGGGTTAACTACATTTCTAAAAACTTCCTTTGATTTCAATATATATGATTCCTGTTAAGCTTCTTCTACAAAGTCTAAAAGATGTTCAGTTGTGTTAACCCTTTCCCTCAAAGACAATTCTGCAGCAGACGACTTTGAACATATTTTGACAACAAATTTAAAAACTCTATAATTGAATGGATAACCGATGACTAAAAGTGGAAAACATTGTGGCAAAAGGAGAAATTGCTCGTTTTGAGCAATTTCTTCTTTTGTCACTATGTTTTCAAAAAGCCGTCTGCTGCAGAGGCGTCAGAAAGCGTCTATATGAGGGAAAGGGTTAAACATTCTAGTATTAGCTTACCTGTCCGCATAATGAGTTATTGTGATTTACTATGTTGTTGGCATGTCAAATCTCATTGCATAACTCAGGTGAGCGATCCAGGGCCATCATGGCCCCCTTGTTTATAAGATCCCATAAAATATTGAGACCACTACATAAAACACCTTATGAAGGAAAGATTAGTGTATGGTTAGGTTGTGAACACTATAGACCTTAACCCTTTCCCTCATATAGACGCTTTCTGACGTCTCTGCAGCAGACGGCTTTTTTGAAACATAGTGACAAAAGAAGAAATTGCACAAAACGTGCAATTTCTCCTTTTGCCACAATGTTTTCCACTTTTAGTCATAGGTTATCCATTTAATTATGGAGATTTTCTATGTTTTGACAAAATACGTTTAAAGTCGTCTGCTGCAGAATTGTCGTATGAGGGAAAGGGTTAATTAACCACAAAATTAACAAGGGATCAGGTGTCACTCAATCTTAACCCTTTCCCTCATACAACAATTCTGCAGCAGACGACTTTGAACATATTTTGTCAAAACATAGAAAATCTCCATAATTAAATGGATAACCTATGACGAAAAGTGGAAAACATTGTGGCAAAAGGAGAAATTGTACGTTTTGTGCAATTTCTTCTTTTGTCACTATGTTTTCAAAAAGCTGTCTGCTGCAGAGGCATCAGAAAGCGTCCGTATGAGGGAAAGGGTTAAAAGGGGTATTTACTATATCTTGAACAGTTGATACCTTGTAAAGAAAACCAAACATAGGTTTAATCCTTGTCTGAAATTCATGCAACAGGAGCTTTGAAAGTTGATTTCTCGTTTCAACTCAAACATGTTTCCCACAATATTTTGTAAATAAGTTTTATCTGACAATGATATTTGCATCAGTCATGTTATTTGCCGAAAAATGCACATATTCAGAAGTATGAGTTTAAAGGAATTGCAAACCAACAAGGCTGATGGCTTCAAAGTTTAACTGCAGGTTTTTGTATCACATTAGGGACCACTTCCCTGTGGTCTATACACTTTCATTTTTTGAGATATTGGCAGGGTACATATTTGTTTCTTTGAATTCTCTTGAGGTTTTTTATATTGTGCATAAAGAAAATAGATTTACAATTTGTGTGCAGGATTCACACATATTCAGTGCAGGATTCACACATATTTGGTTCAGGATTCACACATATTGGAGCAGGATTCACACATTTTCGGTGCAGGATTCACACATATTCAGTGCAATATTCCTATAGACGGTGTCAGATTCACACATATTCGGCTCAGGATTCACACATATTTCATGCAAGATTCATACATATTCAGTGCAGGATTCACACATATACGGTGCAAGATTCATGCATATTCACACATATTTGGGGCAAGATTCATACATATTCGGTGTGGCGATTCACACATATTTGGTGCAGGACTTCCACATATGCAGTGCAAGATTTACACATGTTCAGTGCAAGATTCATACATATTTGGTGCAGGATTCACACATATTTGGTGCAAGATTCACACATATTCCATCATGGTTCACGCTGGGCTTCGCAAATGGCGCCATTTGCGCAAGAAATTAAAAGAGTGGCGCAAGAAAATAACATTTGGCGCAAATTCACGGCGCCAACCTATTTACATCAACTACGACTTAAATTTGCCGCTACAGCTTGATTCCGAAAGCGATACTCCTTATAAAAATATTGTGATATTGGGAAAAAACAAAGAATAAATTTAAGAAATAAGAGTTTAATTACACATGCATGGCTGTTGGCAGAGATAAAGGGGTCCCTCCCAGTGTTATCAAACCACCATCGCTGTAGGCAACAGATAAGAGTAGGTCACATGACCGTCATATATCGAGATTTAGGCCAATCATTAATCGAGAATTTGACACTCGATCACGCCTTCAAACCAATCAATACTATTTTTCAGTTCAAGCAGCTTAGGGGAAAATAATTTCAATAAACAACTTATATAAAACTAGGATATGATTAAAGAATGTCCCTATATTAATTTAATTGTTCAAAGATTATGTTTTTGTTTACACGAACCCATAGGAATTTCTTTTTTAATTGCCAATTTTTTGCCATAAGGATCTTACAGATTCACAGTCAGCTGTCAAAAAAGACTTTCCTATAAATCTAAATTACAATTTTGTCCATTTTAGTTAAATTCTTTTTAAGAAGAAAAAAAAATAATGAAGACTGAAGGAGAAAAATATGTATTGTAATGGGTTTTCGTGCATTTTCTTCTTTCTGAAAATCGGAAATCTCATTTTAGAAAGTTTTACCTACACTCATTCTTATTATACCCCCTTCGAAGAAGAGGGGGTATATAGGAGTCACTGTCGGGCAGTCTGTCTGTCGGTCGGTTGGTCGGCCGGAAGCCATATTTTGTCTGGCCTATTTCTTACAAACCACTGGGTGGAATTCAAGACAATTTTACATGAAGCTTCTATACCAAGAGGAATTGTGCATATCCTAAAGGGGTTTTTATTGCATGATATTTTACAGAGTTATGGCCCTTTTACTAATTAAGTTATGGTGTAGGTCAAGGTGCTGTTTAAGGGGTATTTATCATCTTCCGTGATAGTTCTAGTTTGTTTGGCCTTTACTGATAAGCAATTTCTTTACCATCTATCACCATCACATCTATCTAAGCAATCAAATCAGATAACTCTATCCAGCATTTAATGCAAATTATGGCCCTTTTTTTACTTAGAAGTTCTGATTAAAGTTTTTCGTGCAACTACATTAAGAGTCCATATCTCAGTAACTATGCAATGCATTGCATTGAAACTTTATACAACCCTTTCCGACTATCACACCTATGTAAATTATTAAGTCAGATAACTCTATCTAGCATTAAATGCAAATTATGGCCTTTTTTCGACATAGAAATTATGGTTCAAAGTTTTGCGTGAAACGACATTAAGAGTCCATAATTATCTCGGTAACTATGTAATGCATTGCATTGAAACTTTATACAACCCTTTCCAACTATCACACCTATGTAAATTATTAAGTCAGATAACTCTATCTAGCATTAAATGCAAATTATGGCCTTTTTTCGACATAGAAATTATGGTTAAAAGTTTTGCGTGCAGCTACACAATGTATTGCATTGAAACTTTATTCATTCCTTCTCAACCATCACATCTATCTAAACAATCAAGTATGATAACTCCATCCGGCATTTAATGCAAATTATGGCCCTTTGTTTTAAGCTGGACTATTCGGAGAATATGAGAGCTATTCTACAGATGTACAGACTGATCTGAATCTAAAATCCAATGCCAACTTGTACTTCTCTACAATGACTGGTACTTTCGATTTAACTTTTTCCGACCTACAACAAATCTGCAGCATAATTATGGCTTTGGAAACATCTAGGCAAAAATATTGAGAATCTCTATTAATAAAAAGCATATAATGTGTCTGCAGGTGAGAAAGTGTTAATGGTATTGATTGAAAATCAACAAAAGGATAGTGCTGTATCTCGTACAGCTTTATAGATCTAGCAAGATCACTCCTTTAACCCTTTCCCTCATACGACAATTCTGCAGCAGACGACTTTGAAAATATTTTGTCAAAATATAGAAAATCTCTATAATTGAATGGATAACCTATACTGAAAGTGGAAAACATTGTGGCAAAAGGAAAAATTGCACGTTCTTTGCAATTTCTTCTTTTGTCACTATGTTTTTAAATAGCCGTCCGCTGCAGAGGTGTCAGAAAGCGTTTATATGAGGGAAAGGGTTAAAGTTTGATTTAAATTTGCATTTATAATTAAGCATGTGTATCCAAATTTGGTCCGTTCAAGTTTGGCATTCAATTACCTGATTATAAATATAGGTTCAATTTAAACCTTTTTAGTACACAACAAGTTTGTCCTCAATACCTAATCTGTGTAAAAAGACAGTATAAGAAGGATCAGAATCACTGCTGATTTTACATTTGGGATTTTATTCCGTATTGGAAAGATTTTTAAAAGAATTTACAATTACCTTTAACAGTTGACATTTGATATTTTTAATTGGTCTGCTTTTAAAGTTTCTGAGAATTTGTTTTTAAACTGCAAACATTACTTTGATACAGAATTTATAACTGAGTGTTGATAAAGGAGAAATTGCTTATTTTAAGAAAATTCTCATTTTCTCACAATGTTTTCAATTGTTATCTGCTGTAGTCATATCAAAAGCAATCAGTAAAATGTGAAGGATTCAGAGTTGTCACAGTGTCAAACTTAAATAATGTTCTAATGTGACTTAATGTATTCAATTTGGAAATACCAAGAAGTGTTAAATGTCTATATGGTCCCTCATATAGACGCTTTATGACACCTCTACAGCAGACTGCTATTTGAAAACATAGTGACAAAGAAGAAATTGCACAAAACGTGCAATTTCTCCTTTTGCCACAATGTTTTCCACTTTTAGTAATAGGTTATCCATTCATTATAAAGATTTTCTATTTTTTGACAAAATGTGTTCAAAGTCGTCTGCTGCAGAATTGTTGTATGAGGAAAAGGGTTAAGACATGTTTTAGATGACGTGAAACAACACCTTAGGGTTAATAACTGTATATTAGTGATTTTTCATTTTGGTTAATTATTAACTGATCTTATTCTTATTTTGTAGCTGCACTGGGTTGAAAACCAGTCAAGCTTATGTCATGTTGAATTGTCGGTCATGTGTATGTATGTGTGTGTGCTAGTTTTGGCTAATTGGGATGAAACATCATAGTTAGCATCCTCACATTTGTTGAATAGGTTATTTAAGTGACACTCTTCCAGATTCCTTCAAGTCATGTTGAATGTTGATTGGTACAAAAACATGGCCACCAGGGGGCAGCTCTGTATTATTATAGTGATTTAATTTTTGCCAAAACCCATTGGAGCGATACAGGCCCTCTAAGGCCTTTTTGATTTTAAACCTTTCCCACATATAGACGCTTTCTGGTACTCTGCAGCAGATCTTTTGAAAGCATTGTGGCAAATGAAGAAATTGGTCATTATGAATTATACTTTCATTTAAATAGATTCTCCATTTTGTTGTGGTTATTAGCTCACCATAGCACTTTCCCTAGCACAAAGTGCTAAAGGTCAGTAAGTGTGAATGCCCTATGTCCAACACGCGTCTTGCAATGTCTGTGCATCAGCATTTTCTCCTGAAACTAGAGGGTCAATTGAGGTGAAACTTCACATCAAGCCTCCTTTTAATGTCCTCACCGAAATTCCTTTAAATTGTTGGGATCCTACAGAATTCTGGTTTCCATAGCAACAGGAAGAATGAAGACAGTGGTACAGAGGTAGAACGTCGGCCTCTTGTACCAAAGGTCCCGTGATGAGCGGGTTCTGCCTTTGAGATTTATATGGCTATAGTGAAGACCTTAAAAAAAATCTACTGAAAGTATCTGGTCAATTTCCAAAAGAATATGTATAAAGGATCCTTGAGTGACCCTCTTTCAAATTCCTTCAAGTCATGTTGATTGGTTGAAAAATGGCCGCCAGTTGGCTGTTTTGCCTTATATGGCTTGAGGAACATTTTAAAATCTTCTTCTACGAAAGTATCTGGCCTATTTGCAAACTATTTTGAAGATTTGTTCCTGGGGTGATCCTCTACAAGATTACTTCAAACCATCATGGCCCTCTTGTGTTTATAAAGTCTTCTGCTGCAGATGTTTTGTATGTTCAAAAGGGTTAAATCAATTGGGTATGGTCATCATCTTGAACTAGTCAGTGTCAGTTTCAACATAACAATCTTGGTTAAGTTATATATTGAGGTCCACTGTTGGTCTGAATTACCCATTCTATTGTTTTGAAACATAGAATACTTATTTTAGTGGGAAAAGGTACAAGATGACATCCCTGAACAGTTTAGGTTCAATTCAGCTTGTACACCTGCTATGCAGATCTTGATCAGACGGTTCGGGTGCACATGCTGAGCTTGATCTTCATTGTTAACAAAAGCCAACTTGTCATCACCAGCTGACTTTCATGCAAGTGTCATAACTACTTAACCCTTTTCCAATTACAGATAACTTTTGAATTCATTGTGACAAAAAAAGAAACTAATTATAACTTTTCTCCTTTTGTCACAAAGTTTTCAACTCTATTAAATAATTAACATATAAGTTATAGAGATACTCCCTATTTTTGCTAATAGTATTTAAAAAATTGTCTGTATTTTTGAAAAATTGATATTAGATGACTATGTAGAAAAAGCCAATATACTCTGATTTTGAATGTTAGGAAGACATGTATATGGAAAATCTCTATAAATTAAAGTACAATTATGAGAAATTTCCTCTTTTGATACAATGCTTTCAAAAGTGGTCTAATGCAGATGCATTTAAATGTGTCTGCATGTGGGAAAGGAACAATGTTGATTAAAATGTATGTATGCTGCCGATTTTACAAAGTCTTTGCTAGATTTGGCTTTGAGACCTTGAAAAACCTTGAAATATATGAATGTGCATTCAACTGATACTTAGTTATCCCCTTCACAACAAAATGTACAGTGGGATATCACAACCCTTTCCTCCATACAAATGAACTTTTGACATCCCTTAATTAGACTTCTTTCAAAAACAATGTAGTAATTATATCCCCAGATACGTAGTATATGGGGGGCTATATAGGAGTCACGCTTGACGGTCGGTTTGTCGGTTGGTCTGGACATTTCTTGTGAACACTATTTCTCAGCAACCCTTGGTCAGAATTCAATATAACTTCACAAGAATGATTGATACCAAGCCTAGTTGTGCATATTGTCGGCGTGTTGCACTGGAATTATTTTTAAATGAGTTATGGCTCCTTGAATTTTTCATACATAGTTGGTCTATAGACATTTCTTATGAACACTATTTCTCTGCAACCCTTGGTCAGAATTCAATATAACTTCACAAGAATGATTGATACCAAGCCTAGTTGTGCATATTGTCGGCGTGTTGCACTGGAATTATTTTTAAATGAGTTATGGCCCTTTGAATTTCTCATACATAGTTGACCTGTAGACATTTCTTGTGAACACTATTTCTCAGCAACCCTTGGTCAGAATTCAATATAACTTCACAAGAATGATTGATACCAAGCCTAGTTGTGCATATTGTCGGCTTGTTGCACTCAAATTATTTTTAAATGAGTTATAGCCCCTTGAATTTCTCATACATATGTATATTGTCAGGCACCAGCTGGGGGTATTCATCACCTTCAGTGATATTTCTAGTTATAAAGTGTTATAATTAATGTTAATCATAAAGAGTTGGATTGTTTTGAATTTTACAGGAACAAATATTACTGGAACAAATTGATGCTTTATTGAAACAGAATGAGGTAAGCTGTGTTATTTTATTGATTGATTTCATTTGAGGTTTTAAAGCACTCTTTTTGTCTGTAATTCTTTGATTATGCTGTCTACCCTTTAATCTGGGCTGAAGTTCATTTAACCCTTTCGTCGAGCCCCGGTAGTTCAGTCGGTAGCGACGCGGGCTGTCAATCCAGGGGTTGTGAGTTTGAATCCCGGCTCGGCCAACTTTCTTTCCGATGATTGACAAAAGTCAATGCGACATGCGTCATTCGTCTTCCACCAATGGGCTTAGTTTATGTGGAAAAGCAGCCAGTTGCTTGGGAAGATTGTTGTGTGGAGTACTGGTGTGAGAAAACCAGGAAATGCATGAGTAGGTGAACTGGCTGCCGTGATATAACTTTGTTAAAAACGGCGTTAAACCCCAATCAATCAATCAATCATTTAACCCTTTCACACTTGCAGACACATTTTGAAGCATCTGTTTTTTTGATGTGTTTAAATTTGGCTCATTACAAGCAATTTCTGCTGTTTCGACAATTTTTCCAAAGTTGTCTACAAATAAGATTAGTTGCATATGGGAAAGGGTTAACCTGGTTTTTTTTTACCAATGTTGTATTTTCAGAATCTACAGAAGGAGAAGGAAGAGGCAGAAACAAAATTGACTGAAGCTAAAGTAGACAGGTTTGTCATAAATCATTTAGATCTCTATGTAAAAAAGCCATCTAGGCTGCTGTAAACATAACAATTCTGTTCAAGAGAACACATGTATTGTCTGCCTACAAGTCACAATGCTACTCACACGCAGACAAATGATGGAGAATTGAGCCCTTTATGTACTCCTGCAAAGGCAGGCATTACAAAAAAGTAGTGATAAAGTTGTAAGCAATGCCATCTTATTAGAGCCTTAACCCTTTCATATATGAAGACACTTTCATGATGACTATGTAGCAGACGACTTTTGAAAACATTTTGGCAAAAGGAGACCCGTTTTTTTCAAAACGGAACGCGTATTATAGTTCTATCTGCGGCGGGCAGTCAGGCGTCGTCCAGTATGTTGTCAGCCCAATAACTTTAGAAGCCTATGTCCAATTATCACCAATTTTGGTCAGAAAGTGTTTTGGCATAATATCTTGGACAAGTTCAATACTAGCCATATCACTCTAGTCAATCGAGAGTTATCGCCCTTTAATTATAGAAATTACCTAAAATTGATCTTGTCAGCCCAATCACTTTAGAAGCCTTTGTCCAATCATCACCAAATTTGGTCAAAATGTGTATTGGCATAATATCTCGGACAAGTGATATAATCAGCCATATCGCTTTAGTCATTTTATTTAATCATCACCAAATTTAGACAATATGTTGATGGGCAGAATATCTTGGTCAGGTTCGATAACTAACCCCATTATCTTAGTCACTCCAAACTTTTGTCCCTCGAAATGGCCAAAACTGTATTAATAGTGTCCGCTGTCTAAATTTGCCTGATGTACAACCAATTATCACTACACTACTGTCACAAAATACGCCTGTCCTGTTTTTTTGAGACCAAGTATAGTATAACTGGTCTCAAAAAAACAGGACAGGCGTATTTTGTGACAGTTGGCGATCTTGTTCCATAATGTTTTCAACTTGATTCAAAAATTTATTGAAAAATGTGCTTACCAGTCGGCCTCAGAAAGGACAAAACTTTAAAAATTCTACTGATCTGAATGATGTGGCCATGGTGGAGTGCTCTTGGGTAAGGCACAGTTCCTAGCCTAGTACTGGTTTCTTTACCCAGGGATCATAAATTAGTGATTAACAATTAAACTGATCTGAACGAGCTGATCTGTTTTCAATATAATTTGGCAGAAATGTGACCCTCTGCTGAATTTGTTCAAGTCATGTTGATTGTCTGAAGAACATGGCTGGGCTTGGCTAGTTTCCCTTAGGTGCTTATACTGCAATCTTTTAAGATCTTCTCAGCTGAAAGAAGTGGTCCGAATTCAAAATAATTTAACAGGAATATTCGCTTTGTTCAAACTTAACCCTTTCCCTCATATAGGCGCTTTCCGCCGCCTCTGCAGCAGACGGCTTTTTTGAAAACATAGTGACAAAAGAAGAAATTGCACAAAACGTGCAATTTCTCCTTTTGCCACAATGTTTTCCACTTTTTGTCATAGGTTATCCATTCAATTATGATGATTTTCTATGTTTTGACAAAATACGTTCAAAGTCGTCTGCTGCAGAAATGTCGTATGAGGGAAAGGGTTAACCTGGAGGTTGTGGAGCTGGTTTCACCTGTTTGCCTATATTGTAGAGTTATGCTATGTTGGAACGGGTTTATCTTGTGTTAATGAGCAACTCAGGGCCTGAAGGTCCTCTTGTTATGTTTTTGTACCTATATAGTCTTAACAACTATGTGATTTGTAACACAGATAACCATCCTGCCTGATAGATATGAATGCATTTAGAATCTCATACTCAAGAGTTGTTTATGAACATTTCATGGAAAGAAAGTTTAGGGTAAAGGTATAAATTAAAGTACAATTTTAGAATAGAGAAAAACAACAATGTGACTAATTGCTCATCATAATCAATTTCTCCTTTACCCATGATGTTTCAAGTTGTCTATTGCAGACACTTCAAAATGCTACTGCATTTGGGAATGAATGAACCGTCTTTCAAACTAATTGGTCCAAGGTGAGCAATCCATGGCTGTAATTGGTTATTTGTTTATTTTTCAGGTTTGACAATGTTTCAGAAGAGGAGAATCAGCCTAGCCAAACTCAAAATGTGATATGCAGTACGCCAAGTTCCCAACTCTCTATCTGTATGGAGCTGAAGGATAGGGTATGGATCTCTTGTTTTTTACCTTCACCCAGTATTCAAGCTCAGAGCCTTGTGAGAAAAATAAGCTGGAAATCTTGACTCACTTGTGTAGTGGTAGAGTGTCCTCTGGCATTGGAGGTTATAAGCTCGATCCTGAGCATGTTCAAACCCATTTTAAGCTCGACTTTTGAAAAAAACGAGAGCTATTGTCATGACCCTGGCGTCGTCGTCGTCGGCGGCGGCGGCGGCGTGGTCGTCCGGTTAAGGTTTTTTGTTTAGCTCATTTTTTTTTTTTCTGTTTTCTCCCTATCAGTCGAACGTCTGTGCCGTACGCGGTGCTCTTGTTTTATTTTTGTGTCACACTGCATAGCATGGTAGGCACTTAGGGATTACTTTTTTTTTAGTCCGGCGTCTGTCTGTCTGTATGTCGTCACACTTTTTCGTCACGTTTTCAAATAACTTTTTTTCTACTCAAAGGATTACATTGAAACTTATGACAAATGTTTATATCAATGTGTGTGATTGGTTAACAAAAGGGGGAAAATCCAAATATTTTTTATATCAGAGTTATTGCCCCTTTTCTGTCAAAAATTTAAATTTTCAAATTACTTTTTTTCTACTCAAAGGATTGGATTGAAACTTCTGACAAATGTTTATATCAATCTTTGTGATGGGTTCACAAAAGGGGGATAATCCAAATATGTTTATATCAGAGTTATTGCCCTTTTTCTGTCAAAAATTAAAGGCAGGTGACACACATGCTTCGGGGAGCACTCCATTCTAGTTGTTATAGTAATCACTCTTGTCAGGAAAAAAATGGACCAGTAGTTCAGGTAAATTACCTAGAAAATGTTGTGATATAACCTGAACAATTGTTGAAAGTGGTGAAGCTGCATGCAGTCATTGAAATCTAGACAAAATAAACATTAAGCTTGAAAAAGAAAGTGCTAATTTAGCGTTTCTCTTTGGTTCGTTCGTTGTTGTTGTTTACCCGCGCTCTCGGCAATATAGCCATTTGTCAAGCAGGGTGATTCTCTTGGAATATCCATGTTAATTTAATGCTTTCCCCCATACAGCAAATCTGCAGCAGATTGAAAAAGGTGATATTGATCATTTTGAGCAATTTCACCTTTTGTCACAATATTTTAGTAAGTCATCCACATGTTGGAAAGGATTTAAAAAAAAGATTCAAATGATTTTGATCAATTGTGTGTTCAAATCCAAGCTTGGCCATTTATTAAGCTCACCTGTCACGTAGTGACAAGGTGAGCTTTTGTGCTCGCCCTTCGTCCGTCATCTGTCGTCCCTCATCTGTCGTCCCTCGTCTGTTGTCCCTCGTCTGTCGTCCCTCGTCTGTTCATTTATTATCCCATGTTTACCAAACTTATACAGAAAGTATGAAGGCAAAATTGTTATAATTGACCTTGTGAACAAGTTAAAGTCATCATTTATTATCTGATATTTACCAAACTTATACAGTAGCTAGATAGCCATGAGAGCTCAGTTCCTTTTGAAAAACCAGCCAGATCTGTTCATGCATGACGGGATTATGGCCCTTTAAAATTGGCAAAAGTTGCTATAATTGACCTTGTGAACAAGTCATCATTTATTATCCGATGTTTACCAAACTTATTCAGTAGCTAGATATCCATGAGAGCTCAATTCCTTTTGAAAACCATGCATGACTGGATTATAGCCCTTTAAAATTGGCAAAATTGTTACCTATTTTTGTAGATCAATTAAATTAGGACCCTAAAACACTTACTCAGGTGAGTGATATAGGGCCATCATGGCCCTCTTGTTCTTTTCCTGTGAATGAGAAAATTCATGTAACAAGTGTTTTTTGTCTTTCATCAATGAGTATGTGGAAAGGCAGCCGGTTGTCTGGGAAGAATGTGGAATACTGGTTTAGGAAAGCCAGGAAGCACATGGTAAGGTTAAGTGGGTGCTGTGATACACTGTACGCTCTTTTTCAACGCTGTACTTGGGAGCCATGGTCTTGCACAGCGATATTAACGGGGTTAAATTGATAACGCTGTTCCAAAAATCTGCAGAGTCATTACCCCACCCACCCACCTATAATGCATACACTAAATTCAATTGCGGAGAAAGAGTGTTTTTGGCTAAAACAAGCTTGCAAGATATATTTACCTGTTTCTTTGACATTTGATAGATGTATCAGGGCTCGAATTTAAGCTTGCATACTCGAGAATTGCAAGCGCAAATTTCAATTTGCGTGGTGAGATTTCAGGCACTAGCAGATTATTGCGAGTGAAATTTTTGGACCGAATATTTCTAATCGTCGATCTTTTACAGGGTTATTTCTTTGACAATTCGCGGTAATTGCAGTGTACTTTCGAGATTTACTGAGTGGCTTGGAGTATACTTTCAGTTTTGCAATATTTGCGGAAGTTTACAATCGATACATGTCTCGTGCGCATGCCTATTCAACGACCCCAATATTGCATGCATTTGAGCTAAATAGTTTTAATTTACATATCACATAGGATTGGCTGGAATAGTCATGTGTATATTTTGGGTTTCCCAAGTTGTATTCACTAGTGGATGACATCCAGACAAAATTTTGCGCAATTTTCAGATTTGGTTGTTTGTTACATTATGAAGTTTGAAATTGAGCTTGTTCGTTTGTCACACCATGACAGCCGCGGTCGATTAAAGTTGTATCAGTTTGCAAGGTGACTGAACACAATAAGCGTAATGCACTAACAATAATTACACCCGATATCGATTTTTTTTTATCTGTCTATTATTATAATATTGAAAGCGATATGTATTATTACTCAGATAGTATTTTGGTGTTTCAAACGTTAGGTTTTTATACGCCCGTTTTACAGATCGTATTATAGTTTTACCTGCGGCGTACGGGCGGGCGGGCGGCGTCCAGTATGTTGTCAGCTCAATAACTTTAGAAGCCTTTGTCCAATCATCACCAAATTTAGTCAGAATGTGTATTGGGATAATATCACCCACAAGTTCGATAACTAGCCATATCGCTTTAGTCAACCAAGAGTTATTGCCCTTTAATTATAGAAATTACCCAAAATTGGTCTTGTCAGCTCAATAACTTTAGAAGCCTTTGTCAAATGATCACCAAATTTGGTCAGAATGTGTATTGGGCTAATATCTCGGACAAGTTCGATAACTAGCCATATCGCTTTAGTCAATCAAGAGTTATTGCCCTTTTATTATAGAAATTACCCTAATTTGGTCTTGTCAGCTCAATAACTTAAGAAGCCTTTGTCTAATCATCACCAAATTTAGTCAGAATGTGTATTGGGATAATATCTCGGACAAGTTCGATAACTAGCCATATCGCTTAAGTCAATCAAGAGTTATCGCCCTTTAATTATAGAAATTACCCAAAATTGGTCTTGTCAGCTCAATAACTTTAGAAGCCTTTGCCCAATCATCACCAAATTTAGTCAGAATGTGTATTGGCATAATATCTCGGACAAGTTTGATAACTAGCCATATCGCTTAAGTCAATTAAGAGTTTTCGCCCTTTAATTATAGAAATTACCTAAAATTGTTCTTGTCAGCTCAATAACTTTAGAAGCCTTTATCCAATCATTACTAAATTTGGTCAGAATGTGTATTGGCATAATATCTCGGATAATTTTGATAACTAGCCATATCGTTTTAGTCAACTGAGAGTTATCCCTCTTTAATTATAGAAATTACCTAAAATTGGTCTTGTCAGCTCAATAACTTTGGGAGCTTTTGTCCAATCATCACCAAATTTAGTCAGAATGTGTATTGGCGTAATATCTTGGACAAGTTTGATAACTAGCTATATTGCTCAAGTCGATAGAGAGTTATTGCCCTTTAATTATAGAAATTACCTAAAATTGGTCTTGTCAGCTAAATAACTTGTAAAGCTTTTATCCGATCATCACCAAATTTAGACAATATGTTTATGGGCAGAATATCTTGGTTACGCTTGATAACTCGAAATGGCCAAAACTGTACTAACAGTGTCCGCTCTCTAAGTTTGGCTGACGTACAACCAATTACCACTATACTTGGTCTCAAAAAAACAGGACGGGCGTATTTTGTGACATTTGGCGCTCTTGTTGAAAATTTATAATTCTATTCCAACATATTTCATGCACTAAAATTTGGGAGCCAAGCAAGACCAGCATTATACAGATAACAGCGGTAAAACGGAGGGCGTTATAGAGGGTTGCCAGTGTATAAACGAAATATTGTTGAAAAATAGCATTTAACTCCATGTTTTAATAATGGTCTTTTAGGTGTATTTGGGGAAGGATTGACTGAAATACTCATAAGACTGGCATGAAAAATGAGCCAAACTATTGAAAACATGTATTTATTGGTTTATTTAAAATTTTACAGCTAGATAAAGACATCCACCTCCCATCTCCATTGTGTGAGAGACGAGAAATTTCAAGAGAGCTTCTTTTCCATCAGCAATCTGTTGTATTACCATCATACATGTCTGCCTGGGATTTAGAGTTATCTGAAGGGTCTGCTATGCTGGATTACTCATTAGAGAAGGTAACTTATTGTCATGCTGTAATGTAAGCTAACATTTTCTGTTTGAACAAAAAACATTTAACACAATCAGCTGATGACTTTTGAATACATTGTGTCAAAAGGAAACAAATGCTTGTAATAAGTGATTTCTCCTTTTGCAACAATATTTTCAATTCTATTCAATTATTTATAAAAAGAGATGTTTTAAAAAGTGTCTTCTGCAGATTTGTCATATGTGGGATATGGTTAAAGAAGATTACTATCCGAATTTTGTATTCATCAGCTGTCTTTTAGTGGAAAAAATGGTCTCAAGTTGCTTTTATCATTGCTTGTATGACAGGCTTGCATACAGAGAAACCGTTGAAGAGACCAGACGGAGACAATTAATCAATCAATCATTGAAATAACCATATTCGACCTGTTCCATGTTTTTGGGATCTGCCCATTTTGTTAATAAGTTCATCTAGAAAATAGCTTGATATTCAGCCCACTCATTCAGAATGAACAAATCAATCATATTGCAAAGTCTTCAAAAGACTATGAGGAATAGTGTTAGATTTTATCTGGCAATATGATCGATGGATGATGTCAAATTAAAATTTTCTTTTGAAGAAACTTGACATAACGATTAACCACACATAGGGCACCCAGTACCTTCAAGATCAATGTCATTTCCCACAAACAGATGCTTTCTGACGCCTCTGCAGCAGGCAACATATGAAAAACATTGTGGCAAAACTTAAAGAAGAAATGGTTAATTACTCATAATTACTCAACTTTTAGCTCACCTGAGCTATTGTGATGGCCTGATACCCATCATCCGATGTCCATCATCAATAATTTCTTTAAATGACACCTCCTCCTAAACCACTGTACGGATTTTGACTAAACTAGCTAGGAATGATCATTGGGTGAACCTCTTGTTCAAATAAATTAATTCCATGCAGAACTCTGGTTACCATGGCAACCCAAAAGATTTAAAGAATAAAAATATATATGGATTTTTTTTAAAAAATCTTCTGGTCTGAAACCGAAGAATAGTGCTCAGATATTTGGTGTGTAGCATTTTCTAATGGTCTTATACAAGGATTGTTCAAGTTATGCCCTTGGGGTCAAAATTGGCCCCGCCCCGAGTTTCACCACTTACATATATAGGGAAAAACTTTGAAATCTTCTTGTCTGAAACCAAAAGGCCAAAGATTGTTCAAATAATGCAATTGGGGTAATAATTGGCACAACCCCAGGGGTCACATGTTTTACATAGAGATATATAGGGGAAAACTTTGAAAATCTTCTTAGAGCTTAGATATTTGGTGTGTAGCATTCGCTAGTGGTCCTCTACAAAGATTGTCTAAATTATGCCCCTTGGATCAATATTGGAATAAAATATTCTTGTCTGAAACCAAAAAGTCTGAAATCAAAAAGCCTAGAGCTTAGATATTTGGTGTGTAGCACTGTCTAGTGGTCCTCTACAAGGATTGTTCAAAATTGGCCCTACCCAGGGGTAGCATGTTTTACATAGAGATATATAGGGAACAACTTTGAAATAAGATATTCTTGTCTGAAACCAAAAAGCCTAGAGCTTAGATATTTTGTGTGTAGCATTGTCTAGTGGTCCTCTACAAGGTTTGTTCAAAATTGGCCCTACCCAGGGGTAGCATGATGATGTTTTTCATAGAGATATATAGGGAACAACTTTGAAAATCTTCTTGTCTGAAACCGAAAGACCTAGAGCTTAGATATTTGGTGTGTAGTATTGTCTCATGGTCCTCTACCAGGATAATTCAAATAATGCCCCTGTTAAGCATGTTTAATGTATACTAACTGTTACATAAACATTGGTGATCTTCAAAATCAGTCTGTGGTAGTTTAGCTAAACTGGTCCTATTGGACCTCTTGTGTTAGCTTACCTGAATGAGTTATTGTGGTTGGCATGACAAGTGACATTACAAAACTCATGTGAGCAATCCAAGGCCATCATGGCCCTCTTGTTAGCTCGACTATTCGACGAATATGAGAGCTTTACTACTCGCCCCGGCGTCGGCGTCCGGTTAAAGTTTTAGGGCAAGTTGGCATTTTCATTCATAAGTATTTGTGCTAGGGCTTTCATATTTGGAATATAGTTACACCTTTTAGCTTTTTAGATCACCTAGAGCCAAAGGCTCAAGGTGAGATATTCTGATCACTCTGTGTCCATCGTCTGTCGTCCGTCGTTAACTTTTAGCTTTAAACATCTTCTCCTCCTGAACCGCAAGAACAATTTCCACCAAACATCACAGGAATGTTACTTTGGTGGTCCTCTTTCAAAATTGTTCAAAGATTTAAATTTCATTGAGAACTTTGGTTGCTGCGGCATCAGAAAGGGGACAAAATGTCCAAACTTTAAAAATCTTCTCCTCCGAATCTGCCTGTCAGATTCAAATATAATTTGGTAGAAATGTTCCTTGGGTGACCCTCTATAAAAATTGTTCAAGCCATACTGATTGGTCGAAAAACATGGCAGTCAGGCGGCATCAAAAAAGGGGCAAAATGACAAAATTTGAAAATTCCATTTTTATGACAGTGCTTGTCTGATTTTAAGAAAATATAATACGAATCTTACTGTAATGATCCTCTATTTAATTTGTTTGAGCCGTTTTGATTGGTTACACAATCATAGCAACCAGGCGTCATCACAAAAGGGGTAAATTGAACTTTTAGCTACAAATGACAACCAACTCCTACCATTCCAATAGACCAATTTCCACCAAACATCACAGGAATGTTCCTTTGGTGGTCCTCTTTCAAAATTGTTCAAAGATTAAAATTCCAATGAGAACTTTGGTTGCTGCGGCATCAGAAAGGGGACAAAATGTCCAAACTTTAAAAATCTTCTCCTCCGAATCTGCCTGTCAGATTCAAATCTAATTTGGTAGAAATGTTCCTTGGGTGACCCTCTATAAAAATTGTTCAAGCCATACTGATTGGTCGAAAAACATGGCAGTCAGGCGACATCAGAAAAGGGGCAAAATAACAAAATTTGAAAATTCCATTTTTATGAAAGTGTTTGTCTGATTTTAAGAAAATATAATACGAATCTTACTGTAATGATCCTCTATTTAATTTGTTTAAGCTGTTTTGATTGGTTACACAATCATATCAACCAGGCGTCATCACAAAAAGGGTAAATTGAACTTTTAGCTACAAAATTAATGACAACCAACTTCTACCATTCCAATAGACCAATTTCCACAAAACATCACAAGAATGTTCCTTTAGTGGTCCTCTTTCAAAATTGTTCAAAGATTTAAATTCCATTGAGAACTTTGGTTGCTGCGGCATCAGAAAGTGAGAAAATGTTCCTTAAGTGACCCTCTAAATAAACTGTTGAAGCCATATTGATTTCGTTGAAAAACAGGGCAGCAAGGCGGCATCAGGAAAGGTGCAAAATGACAAAAACTTTATAATTCCATTCTTATTAAAGTTCTTGTTAGATTTCAAGATATAAATGGCCTTTACTGATAAGCTGTTTCTTGAGAAGTGTCCTTGCAGTTTCATTTGCACTCCCTGATAAAATTTTCCCAGATATTTGCAGTTAAATATTTGCTACTAATTTACTATCAATTAGGTGATCGATTTAGGGCCATCTTGGCCCTCTTGTTTCATATTGTATACTAAAGATGCTAAGTCACAGTCCTCCGACAGCTCTTGTTGCACTGCTTGTTACTTTAATATAAAATTTATTGTTAAATAAATTTCTTGTGTTCCTTGATTCACAGCTTAGAAATGAGAGTCCAATTAAACCAACAGAACTGAACATAGAGAAAAGACTAGCATCTGTAAAGAAATTTGGCACAAATGGAATGGAGACAGAAATAATCAAATTGTACAGGTAAGATCCATTTTACCTTTCCCACATGAAGATGCATCTACAGGAAACGACTTCTAAAACATCTCTGCAAAAAAAGAAATCTCTCATGATCTGAAATCTGTATTAGACCCTTAAAACCTATATTGTGTATACTATAAAGAATCGTCTCACTGAGATAATTCTTTTGAATTCTGCAACATAGGTTTAAAATAGTCATAAGAGTAATATTCTAAAGCTATGACCTGTTTACTCCTCTGTATTTTAAGACCACCTGAGCCGAAGGCTCAAGGTGATCTATTCTGATTACTCTCTGTCCTTCATCTGTCGTCCGTCGTTAACTTTTAGCTTTAAACATCATCTCCTCCTAAACCGCAGGAACAATTTCCATAAAACATCACAGGAATGTTCCTTTGGTGGTCCACTTTCAAAATTGTTCAAAGATTTAAATTCCATTGAGAACTTTGGTTGTTGCGGCATCCGAAAGGGGGCAAAATGTCCAAACTTTAAAAAAATTCTCCTCCGAATCTGCTTGTGAGATTCCAATAAATTTTGGTAGAAATATTCCTTAGGTGACCTTGTACAAAAATTGTTCAAGCCATACTGAGTGATCGAAAAACATGGCAGTCAGACGGCATCAGAAAAGGGGCAAAATGACAAAATTTGAAAATTCCATTTTTATGAAAGTGCTGGTCTAATTTTAAGAAAATTTAATAAGAATATTACTTCAGTGATCCTCTACTTAATTTGTTCAAGCCGTATTGATTGGTTACAAAATCATAGCAACTAGGCGTCATCACAAAAAGGGTAACTTTAATCTACAAATGACAACTCCTACCATTCCACTGGACACATTTCAACTTGACTTTACAGGAATGTTCCTTTGTTGATCCTCTTTCAAAATTGTTCAAAGGCTTACATTCTGTGTAGAACTTTGGTTGCTGCGGCATCAGAACGTGAGAAAAATACCCAAAGTTTAAAAATCCTTTTCCTCCATAATCTGCTTGTCTGATTCCAAGATAATTTGGTAGAAATGTTCTTTTAGTGGCCTTCTACAAAAACAGTTCAAGCCATATTGATTTCGTTGAAAAACAGGGCAGCAAGACGGCATCAGGAAAGTGGCAAAATGACAAAACTTTATAATTCCATTCTTATTAAAGTTCTTGTTAGATTTCAAGATACAAATGGCCTTTACTCATAAGCTATTTCTTTAACAGTGTCCACTTCTTGCAGTTTCATTTGCACTCCTGATATGATTTTCCCAGATATTTGCAGTTAAATATTTGTTACTAATTTATTATCACTCAGGTGATCGATTTAGGGCCATCTTGGCCCTCTTGTTGACTAATCAAACAATATTTTCTATTAAAATAAACTCCTCTGGTACCAACAATACTTGTTTTGTGTGAAATAAATACCAGAGCTAGGAGAAGTGTCACGGCGGCGGCGTGGTCTTACGGTTAAGGTTAAGGTTTTTTGTTCAGCTCAGACCTTTTTTTTCTGTTTTCTCCCTATCAGTCGAGCGTCTGTGGCGTACGCGGTGCACTTGTTTATCTTCCATATATAAACTATTAAAGGACTTCAGAGCTCTAGACAAGGAGCATATTTCATGTTTAAAAATCCTTATTTTACCTCAAACCACGATGTTGTGTGTACTCAAAAGATTTGTCTCAATAAGACGATTCTTTTAAGAACCCACACACAACATGGGGTTGAATTTAGTAATAGGTGAGATATTTTGGGACAAACATTTATTTACTCCTCCTTATCTGGGCCTCTGCTTTAGTGTAGTATAGTTTAACCCTTTCCCTCATACGACAATTCTGCAGCAGACGACTTTGAACATATTTTGTCAAAACATAGAAAATCTCTATAATTGAATGGATAACCTATGACAAAAAGTGGAAAACATTGTGGCAAAAGGAGAAATTGCACGTTTTGTGCAATTTCTTCTTTTGTCACTATGTTTTCAAAAAGCCGTCTGCTGCAGAGGCGTCAGAAAGCGTCTATATGAGGGAAAGGGTTAATAACATATTTTAATAAATATGATAAGGCACAATATAAACAATACAAACAATTACTGTTAAAAGGATTGGAATGCTTTTAACTGTTAATTCTCTCTTCCAATAGTGAATATTGTAACTATAGATCAGCCAAATCAGTCACAATTTAAGTGACTTTCTAGTAGACAGAATGATATTCAAGCTTAATAATATTACGATACTCAAGGGACCATTTCCATTAAAAACTTTTTGCAAAACAGCATTATATAAAAATTAATGCTTAAAAGTCTTAATTTTTCAAACAGCTAGCGACTAAGTTAATGGTTACAGACTTTGAAATTGTGTTGGTTATTTTGTGTCACCTGTCACTCTCATTTCGTCAATTTTCTTCATACTCTTTCTCAAGTTAAATCTTCTTCCGTTAAGCCGAGCCCTGGTAGCTGTCTGTTGCGGCGTGGGCTGTCAATCTAGGGGCTATGAGTTTGAATCCCAATTTGGCCAACATTCTTTCCAATGTTTGATAAAAGTCACTGTTACATGCATGCGTCATTTGTCTTTCACCAATGGGCTAAAAGTCTATGTGAAAAAGAAGCCAGTTGCTTGGAAAGTATGTTGTGTGGAGTTCTGATGTAAAAAAGCCAGGCAATATATTAGTAGGTAAACTGGTTGCCGTGATATGAATGACAAATTGTTGAAAACGGCATTAACCCTTTCCCTCATACGACAATTCTGCAACAGATGACTTTGAACAAATTTTGTCAAATAATGGAAAATCTCTATAATTGAATGGATAACCTATGACTATGTTTTATAAACGCCGTCTGCTGCAGAGGCGTCAGAAAGCGTCTATATGAGGGAAAGGGTTAATGCTTCAGTTTGAAAACCCCATACAAAATAAGATCAAATCCAAAGATCATTTTATGTTCTGATGATTGTATATAACACATGTCTCACAATAGGGAATAAATGCAGTAAAAAAAGGGATACACTGACACAGAAATGTTCAGAAGAACCAGTTTGTATGCCATAGCCACAGGTTTTTTGCCCCCACCTACAGAAGATGATATCTGATGATTTATTTGTCATATAATGACTATCAGGATGTTATTTCCTTGTTCTTGTCCTCCTAATGTAATAAGCCCAGAGAAATGTATGTTAACCCTTTCCCTCATACGACAATTTTGCAGCAGACGAATTTGAACGTATTTTGTTAAAACATAGAAAATCTCCATAATTGAATGGATAACCTATGACAAAAAGTGGAAAACATTGTGGCAAAAGGAGAAATTGCACGTTTTGTGCAATTTTTTCTTTTGTCACTATGTTTTAAAAAAGCCGTCTGCTGCAGAGGCGTCAGAAAGCGTCTATATGAGGGAAAGGGTTAACTCTTTTCTACATGCACACCAGTTTTGATACAGCAACAACATTTGAAAACGTTGATGCAAACAAAGAAATTGTTCATAACCACACTATTTTATACTCTATTCAAGAATTATGATTTCATGTAAAGAGGTTTTACATATTAATAGCTGTATTAAGAGTCTTCTGTAGATATGTTGTATATGGGAAAGGGTTAATGGGTATACATATTCACCCTGAAGTAAGCTCATTTGTTCTATCTATTTATTAGAATCTACATCAAATTGGCCTATTTGACATTATTCAGGACTGAAGATTATGATAAATGTGCACATATCGATGGCTTGGCGTGAAACAGTTGTAACTAAAAATCTATTTTGAAAACCCTGGTTTAGGGACAATTTTGACCCTTTTGTAAACAATGCAAATTTAGGTGTCATTGCTCAGGACGAGCAATGGCACCTAAATTTCCATTGTTTACCAAGAAAAATGATTTAACGCTTATAAAAGACTTTATGGCGAGGTGATTAACTTTGGTAAAACATTACCAATTTTAGTTACAACCGTTTCATGCCAAGCCCTCGTTATGCAGATTTACAAAGCCTACAATGATTAGTGTATGAGATTATGAGCCTACACAAGAAAAATATACCTTCTCAGTTTTATGATCAGTGTAGATCAGACAAGGTCTGATGAGTACCTGTACTAATTACCACACATTGATCAGGGGTGTGCTTAATGAATTGTCTAGTAATTAATACGAAAAAACCCCATGAATGGGTTTTTTCGCTTATAGTTAACAGGTGCGAGATTTTTTTTTTTTTTTTTTTTTTTTCAATAACCCATGAAGCTTTCTGAAATGAAACTGGCCAAATCCATGGGGGCCGCCATTTTGGGTATGTATAAAATGAGCCGAGAAACACGGATTGAAAAAAAATTATTGTCGTCTTTTTAATATTTCTTTTTAAATCGATATTTTGGGTATGTATAAAATGACACGAAAAACACGGATTTTTTTAATTATTGTCGTCTTTTTAATATTTTTTTTTTTTTAAATCGATATTTATTAAAGTGCTGTGTTTTGGGGGAATTAACATTTGTACGAAAAGTTAAAAATAAATGGAACTCTGTAAGAAATATGTTTTCCCGTTCGTCAAAAAAACGACAGCATTAGACTTCTACGCCTGAACCTAAATGTTGACTGTATCGTAGCCAAAGAAGGACGTGACGTCATTTCCGTAACACTTCATCTTGGCGTAACGTCAATGGAGCGACGTCGTTTCCCGCAAAAAAGTGGTATCAACATGAAATACCCCAAATTCCTATACATGAGCTATTTATCAAACATTGTGGCAAAAGGATAACTTTCTCATAAGGAGCAATTGTTCTTTTAGCGACAATCTTTCCCTAAATCGTCTGTTGCAAAGGCCTCAGAAACCGTCTCTAATAAGGAAAGGGTTTAGCAGATATTGTGACCCCTCACATCATTTGTTCCAGTCATATTGACTGGTTGAAAAAGACAGTTGCCAGGTGGCATCAGCAAAGAGCTGATCTTTTTGCTTCTTTACCATAATGCAGGTGATCGATTAAGGATCATCTTGGCTATCATGTTTTAACCTCGATCATTATAAATGTATTCCTTGATTTTCTGAAAGTCTTTACTTTATTATTTTCTGTTCGTAATAATAGACGACAGCAATATGAATTCCAAATATTTTTTGATAATGCACGAAACATGACATTAACATTATTATTGTCTAGTCAATTACTTATAAATCCTTTTTTATGGCCAAAGTATGCTCTTTAATTTTTGTTTATAATTATCTTGCGTTTTTTCGTAAATAGGTAGCACCTATAGATATATTAAAAAAAAAATGACCAGTATGGAGAAATGTTTGAATTGATCTTCATGTAAAAGACGGTCAAAGTCTGAAGGTCCATTATCGAGGCTGGTATATAATTATGTGTTTTTACACAAAATGGGGATGTTTATAACCTTACTTCAAATATCAAGGCTAACAAACATGGTGTCTATATGTGACATCTTGGATTTCTGTGCTGTAAGAAAACAACTTATTTTAACCCTTTGTCTGCTGGAACCAATATAGTGAAGCCTGTTCCACCTATAGAGTACAGCCAGTCGGCACCTGCGCATTGCCTGTCAAGGCTCTATTCTGTTGGCTGCTCAACTCAAACACTTTTATCTTGATATTCCTGATACAAGTATTGACAAATATTTGAATAATTGGTGAAAAATAAATTTTCTGTGAGATTATGAAATCTGTAAGCACCATGTGGAAGGCCTTACGTGTACTGTCATTTTGACATCACTATTTGAAGCCAAACAAGTTGATTTGAAAATGTGAACAATCTTTTAATAACAAAATTCAACGATTTTCAATATATATATAGGCATATACGATAATGCTCGATCTCCAACTTGTACACTGCATGACATCGAGTCCTTTAAACCTTTGTAAACCATCATATCATCGAGATGCTTGCAACAACTACAAAATAAAGCGCTTATAAGATTGAGATTTAAGAACAATCTATAACATTTCTCACAAGCTATTTATAGAACCTTTTGGAATTTCTAGACGCCTAGTTATAGAACACGCAATGATATTTATTATCTGCCCAAACATGAAGAAAGATAATATTTACATAATTTAACTCTATGTAGATATTATCTCAATAAATCTCAAATCTTAGTATCAATCCAGTACCAAAGTAGCACTGACATGATTATTATTAATCGTGTCTCTGCATCACTGATGCAACTATATATTTGGCGGTTTAACGGATATAGGTTAATTGGTTTGCAGTAAGGAATAAAAAGTCAAAAGGGCTTCTGAAAATGAACTGTAATTTTTTTCGTTGTTGTTGTTTCTGTTAGCATTGTGGCAATCAAACAGAAATTCATCTATTCCCAATGTTTGCAACGCTAAAGAGATTATGTTACCAACTTCTCGGAATGTTAATCTTTTTTCAGAGAAAATTACTTAATTATCATAGAAAGGAAAGAAAACTAAAGTATCAGTTTGGTGTTTGTTTCAATAATGTCCAATATTGAACAGGTCTGTTAAATTTAGTTCCTTCACAATGAGGATATATTCTCACTAGAAAAATTAAACTGCTTTGAAAAAATTGAGAGCAAAAACAAACACAAACAATGCTCATAATGAACAATTTCTCTATTTGCCAAACTGTTCAATTGATACAAATATCTCCAACTCAATTAGGCTACACTTTCAGCATTGATTGCTAATTGACGCTAGAACGTACAGAAAGTTGCACTCGAATGTGTCTAACTTATACACTGACATCGTGTCCATTAAACTTTTGAAAACTAGTCGAATCATCTGGACGCTTTCACATATTGCAACAACTACAAAATAAAGCGTTAATGATATTGAGATTTAAAATGGATTACTCGTCTCATGGCAGGCTATTTATAGAGCATTTTTGATAACTTCTACTGCGTCATTGATAAAATTTCAGCTTCCCGTTTTTAGGTCGCTTTTCATTTTAGTCGAGTTGGTGAATACAGACTAAATGTAATAAAAGGCTATTAAGATTTAGTTCGAAAATGGAATTTCGCAGTGTTAGTAAATACGGGACCAGGTACAAAATTAGCACTATCATGATTTTAAACCATTTTGATTTAATGAGAGTACTTTGCATGGCAGAAAAAATGCGCAATGATATTTATTATCTGCCCAAACAGATGGTAAGCTCGATACATCTCAAATCTTAGTATCAATCCGGTACCAAAATAGTACCTACGGGATTATTGTTTACCGTGTCTCTGCATCACTGATGGAACTATATATTTGGCAGTTTAACAGATAAAGGTTAATTAGTTTGCAGTATTGCGTAACAAGTCAACGGGCTGTTCAAAACTGACTATGTAAATGTTTTCTTTGTTGTAGTTTCTGTTAGCATTGTGCCGATTGTCAAACCAATCGCCATAAAAACTAGGTCACAAGGCCAAATTGAAGGAAAATCTTGTTTACACTCTAGAATTTTTGTTTCAACAGCTTAAAATTTGTCAGAATGTTTGTCTTAATGATATCTAGGTCAAGTTTAGATATGGGTCATATTGACTCTAAAAATAGGTCACTTGGTCAAATTTAAGGCAAATCTTGTTAACACTCTAGAGGCCGCAATTTTTGCTTCAGCAGTTTGAGACTGTCTTGTGTTTTGCATTAGAAATCTCGATGTATAACTCAGGTGAGCGATCTAGGGCCATCATGGCCCTCTTGTTAGGGTATCTTTTGGAGTAGTCACATATTGTACATGGATTGATTGAAAATGTATCTTCAAGCACTGAGGTGATTGGGAATCTGCCATGGCCTAGTGGTTAGCATGGGGTATTTGGAACCGTGCATCCCGGGTGAGATGCCCAGTTGTCGCGCTGTGGTCATGGTGGAGGGCTTTTGGGCAAGGAACATTTACGAGCCTAGTACTGGTTTGTTTACCCAGGAATCATAAATAAGTGAACTGTAGCCAATATATATCTGAAATAATGTTGAAAACGGTGTAAAACGCCAACAAAACAAATCATGCACTGAGTGTGTTGTTGGTATACACATGCATCAAAGGAAGCATTTGGTTGTCTGTGATTTTGTGAATCTTATTCACTATCAAGAATACTCTTCATTATCTGTACATTCATGATGATGATTAAATCCAGGAATATTATTTGCTTTTTATGCCCCCGGAATCTCCGATTCGGTGGGCATCTAGTTTTTGGCCTGTCTGCACGTCTGTCTGTCTGCACGAAAAAAACTTTAACCTTGACCACTACTTTTGAACCATAACAGGTACGGCTACCATATTTCACATGTGTATTCCTTGTGACATGACCTTTCTGTCAGTACCAACATTGTTGACCTTGCGACCTTGACCTTTGACCTAGATGTTGCCATTCTCAAAAAAAACTTTAACCTTCCCCACTACTTTTGAACCATAACAGGTAAGGCTACCATATTTCACATGTGTATACCTTGTGACATGACCTTTCTGTCAGTACCAACATTTTTCACCTTGCGACCTTGACCTTTGACCTAGATGTTGCCATTCTCGATAAAAACTTTAACCTTGCCGACTACTTTTGAACCATAACAGGTACGGCTACCATATTTCACATGTGTATACCTTGTGACATGACCTTTCTGTCAGTACCAAAATTTTCACCTTGCGACCTTGACCTTTGACCTAGATGTTGCCATTCTCGAAAAAAACATTTAACCTTGACCACTATTTTTGAACCATAACAGGTACGGTTACCATATTTCACATGTGTATATCTTGTGACATGACCTTTCTGTCAGTGCCAAAAATTTTCACCTGGCGACCTTGACCTTTGACCTAGATGTTGCCATTCTCGAAAAAAACTTTAACCTTGACCACTACTTTTGAACCATAACAGGTACGGCTACCATATTTCACATGTGTATTCCTTGTGACATGACTTTTCTGTCAGTACCAACTTTTTTGACCTGGCGACCTTGACATTTGACCTAGATGTTGCCATTCGGGGGCATTAGTGTTTCACAAACATATCTTGTTCAACCTACATTGTTGGACTTGTGATATCTGATGCACTCCGACCGTATATTCACAAATAAACATTTATCATTATTTCACAAGTAAAAGGTTCCAATCTAGAAAATCCACATGAAAATAAGAAGAATTAACATCACATCTTCTTTTTCATGTGAACATTTTTTGCATTGTTATTCTTATCTGAAACTTTCAAGTGAGACAAAATAGACTCCCAGAAAAGATATCTTTCTTATCAAATTATTTTGAGATAACATATTTTTGTGTTGCCTGCGTTTAAAGGATCTCTTCTCAGCCACCTTTCTGTCTGTCCATCATGCCTTGCAGTTATTGGCCTTAACTTTGTTTCTGTGGCAGATTCACTTCAAAGTTGCATCACTTAACCCTTTCCCTCATACAACTTTGAACATATTTTGTCAAAGAATGGAAAATCTCTATAATTGAATGGATAACCTATGACTAAAAGTGGAAAACATTGTGGCAAAAGGAGAAATTGCTCGTTTTGAGCAATTTCTTCTTTTGTCACTATGTTGTCAAAAAGCCTTCTGCTGCGGAGGCGTCAGAAAGCGCCTATATGAGTAGAAGGGTTAAATAGCCTGTGATCAGGTGAATGACAATTTACAAGGAGCATAACTCAAACCTGCTAGTTATTTTCCTTTTTAGCTCACCTGAGCATGAAGTGCGGGGTGAGCTATTGTGATCACTCAGCGTCATTGCCGTTGTCATCTGTCTATATGTCTGTCCGTCTGTTAACATTTTCCTACAACAACTTCTCCTCCTAAACCAATGAACCAAATTCAAAATAATTTCACAAGAATGTTCCTTATGTGGTCCTCTTTGAAAGTTGTTCACAGAATTTAATTCCATTCAGAACTTTGGTTACTGAAGCATCAGAAAAGGGGAAAAATGCCTTAACTTTAAAATCTTTTTCTTGTCCAAAAGTACAGGCCCGGTTGAAAAAATATTTTGCCTAAATGGTACTTGGGTGACCCTCTACCAAGTTTGTTCAAATTATTCCGATCCATTGAAAGACATTGCTGCCAAGGGGCGGAGCTTGTTTTCCTTATATGTGTATAGTGAAAACTTAAAAATCTTCTTGTCCAAAAGTACTGGCCCAATTTGAAAATAATTTTGCAAAAATGCTCCTTGGGTTACCCTCTTTCAAGATTGTTCAGAGTATTCTGATCCATTGACAAATATGACCACAAGAGGGCGTTGCTTGTTTTTCCATGTATGCATATGGTAAGAATATTGAAAACTGTGATTTCTATTAAATCAGGTGATTTAGGACCATCATGGTCCTCTTGTTCATTCTTTTTACTCGGGAAAAACTTGGTTTCTGTTTGACAGTTTCACTTCAAAGTTGGAACACTTATACCTTGTGATAAGAAGAATGGAACAATACAAGGAACATAACTCTAGGCTGCTTATATTTGATTGCAATTATATGGGTTTAATGTAAGTTAACCCTTTCCCTCATACAACAATTCTGCAGCAGACGACTTTGAACATATTTTGTCAAAAAATGGAAAATCTCTATAATTGAATGGATAACCTATGACTAAAACATGGAAAACAATGTGGCAAAAAGAGAAATTGCACGTTTTGTGCAATTTCTTCTCTTGTTACTATGTTTTCAAAAAGCTGTCTGCTGCAGAGGCGACAGAAAGCGTCTATATGAGGGAAAGGGTTAAAAGAGTAATTGCTTTTCATATAGCTAATATAATGCCATTCAGGCAATATTTGCTCTGTTTCAAAGAACATTTTGTGCTATACTCTATTAACAGCAACAAAACTTACATTATACCATTTAATATTGTCCATGACATGAAAACCTTTAAAAGTAATTTTGCTACCATGATCAAACCAATTATTTTGAGGACACTTAATTATCTGAATTAAATTGTCTTAATGAAATGAGTTCTTTTAACCCTTTTTCCAACAATATAGGAGCTTTCTGACGCTTCTAAAGCAGACAGCTTTTGAAATCAGTCTTAAGGAGGAGAAATTGCTGATAATTTAGCAATTTCTCCATTTGCCACAATGATTTTAACCCTTTCCCTCATACGACAATTTTGCAGCAGACGCCTTTGAACATATTTTGTCAAAAAATAGAAAATAAAAAATATAATTGAATGCATAACCTATGACTAAAAGTGGAAAACATTGTGGCTCGTTTTGAGCAATTTCTTCTTTTGTCACTATGTTTTCAAAAAGCTGTCTGCTGCAGAGGCGTCAGAAAGCGTCTATATGAGGGAAAGGGTTAACTCTTTCATTGTTCATTTCCAAGTTGTCAGCTGCAGATTTATTGTATGTGGGAAAGGGTTAAGTACCTGTTACATAAGAAAACATTGAGAAAATAGAGATGTTGACAGGTTTATCAATTTGTTCCATCACCATTTTCTAGGACTCGAAAGTATTTTATTGTTGAGATTGGCAAGTGATTGATCAGCTAATATATAACTGACAACCAGGAATCCTGTATTGATCCACTGTGCCAGACTTTTAACCCTTTCCCTCATACGACAATTCTGCAGCAGACGACTTTGAACGTATTTTGTCAAAACATAGCAAATCTCCATAATTGAATGGATAACCTATTGACGAAAAGTGGAAAACATTGTGTCAAAAGGAGAAATTGCACTTTGTGCAATTTCTTCTTTTGTCACTATGTTTTCATAAAGCCGTCTGCTGCAGAGGCGTCGGAAAGCGTCTATATGAGGGAAAGGGTTAACAGGATCCCCCATGAGCAAAATATTTATTTTTTTGGAGAAGATCTGTTATTTTATTCTCCCCTCGGCTAACGAAGTTTGCGAGGGGATATAATAACGGGGCTGTCCGTTTGTTTGTTTGTTTGTTTGTTTGTGTGTCTGCGCGTCCGTCTGTAACAACCTTGTGACCCCTCTACACTGAAAATCCTTCAACTGATCTTAACCAAACTTGGTATACAGTTACTTTATGGCAAGGTCTAGAAGCCTATTTATTTTCAAGGTCATAGGTTAAAGGTCAAGGTCAAAATTGGAATTTCACTATTCCATGTCAACAACCTTGTGACCACTCTACACTGAACATCCTTGGACCAATCTTAACCAAAATTGATATACAGTAAGTATATGGCAAGGACTAGAAGTCAATTTTTTTCAAGGTCATAGGTTAAAGGTTAAGGTCAAAACTAGACTAACTATTCAATATCAACAACCTTGTGACCACTCTACACTGAACATCCATTGACCGATCATGACCAAACTTGCCATACATATAGTATATGGCAAGGTCTGGAACCTATTTACTTTCAATGTCATAGGTTAAAGGTCAAGGTCAAAATTGGACTTTGACTATTTTCCCATACCAACAATCTTGTGACCACTCTACACTAAATATCCTTTGACCGATCTTAACCAAACTTGGTATACAGTTAGTATATGGCAAGGTCTAGAAGCATATTTATTATTAAGGTCATTGGTTAAAGGTCAAGGTCAAAACTGGACTTTGACTATTTGCAATACATCTCACCATCGCCATTTTGAAAATCTGGACGATTTGTAAGAATAAATCAACTATACATCACTTGAAAATCTCGATCATTATCAAACTGGTAAGAATGAAACAAAGAAATCTAACCTACTTACAAATTCACCGTAACTGATACGTAGGATCATTTAAATTCCTCTTTCGAGGCGAATTTCCAAACATGCCTGCAAAAATATTTATATTATGTCGTGCTTCAACTTCTTCTACTTAGTAACCAGTGGGTCAATTGTGATGAAACTTCACAGAAAGCATCCTCTCAATGACCACACCAGAATTCCTTCAAATTTTTGGGATCCATGCAGAATTCTGGTTTCCCTGGGAACGAAATGAAAAAAACTTTCAAAATTCTTCTTCTCCCAAACTGGTTGGCAGATTTTCAAATTATGTTGTAGAAATGTTCCTTGGATGACCCTCTATCAGATTCCTTTAAGCCATGTTGATTGGTCGAAAAACATGGCCGCCAGAGGGCGGGGTTATTTTGCCTTATATGGCTAAAGAGAAAACTTAAAAAATCTTCTCCTCCGAAAGTGTCTGGCCGATTTTCAAATAATTTTGTATAAATGTTCCTTGGGTGACCCTTTATAAGAATCCTTCAAGAAATGTTGATTAGTTGAAAAACATGGCAGCCAGGGGGCGGGGTTATTTTGCCTTATATAGCTCTAGTGAAAACTTAAAAAATCTTCTTCTCCGAAAGTGTTCAGCCGATTTTCAAATAATTTTGTAGAAATGTTCATTGGGTGACCTTCTATCAGATTCCTTCAAGCCATGTTGATTAGTCAAGAAACATGGCCGCCAGAGGGCGGGGCTATTTTGCCTTATATAACCATAGTGAAAACTTAAAAAATCTTCTTCTCCGAAAGTGTTGAGCAGATTTTCAAATAATTTTGTAGAAATGTTCCTTGGATAACCCTCTATCAGATTCCTTCAAGCCATGTTGATTGGTAAAAAAACATGGCCCCCAGAGGGCGGGGCTATTTTGCCTTATATGGCTAAAGAGAAAACTTAAAAATCTTCTCCTGGCTGATATTCAAAT
The DNA here is from genome assembly GCA_031761405.1 of Serripes groenlandicus. Taxonomy (NCBI): domain Eukaryota; kingdom Metazoa; phylum Mollusca; class Bivalvia; order Cardiida; family Cardiidae; genus Serripes; species Serripes groenlandicus. The sequence goes on along the minus strand of JASEVX010000005.1, from coordinate 92,940,025 downwards.
AATTTTGTAGAAATGTTCCTAGGCTTGACCCTCTTTCAGATTCCTTTAAGCCATGTTGATTGGTTGAAAAATATGGCCGCCAGGGGGTGGGGCTATTTTGCCGTATATGGCTATAGGGAAAACTTAAAATATTCTCTCCTCCGAAAGTGTCAGGCCGATTTTCAAATAATTTGCAGAAACATTTCTTGGGTGACACTCTACAAGATTCCTTTAAGCCATGGTGGTTGGTAAAAAACATGGCCACCAGGGGGCAGGGCTGTTTGGAGATTTGATTTTTGCTTTATGGCCATGGAGCGATACTGGCCCTCTTGGGCCTCTTGTTTACTTATAAATTCTGGTTAGAGTTTTGCGTGCAACTACATTAAGAGTCCATATCTTAGTAACTACTTGATGCATTCCATTGTAACTTTATACCACCCTTCCCAACCATCACACCTAAGTAAATAATCAAGGTAAATAACTCTTTCCTGCATATAATTCAAATTATCACCCTTTAAGAAATTCTGGTTAATGTTTTGCTGCAACTACATTAGAGTCAATATCTCAGTAACTAATAAGCTGTGGAATAGTCAAGCGAGCTGTCCTCCGACAGCTCTTGTTATGAAAGTGCTTGCCTGGTTTTAAGAAAGATGAATCGAAATCTTACTTCAGTCATCCTCTAATTGATTTGTTCAAGCCATATTGATTGGTTACAAAATCATAGCAACCAGGAGTTCATATATTGAACTTTTAGCTACAAATGATAAACTCCTTCCATTCCACTGGACCAATTTCAACTTTACTTCTTAGAAATGTTCTTTTGTTGCTCCTCAATTATTCAACAACTTACATTCTGTGTACAACTTAGGTTGCTGCGGCATCAGAAAGTGAGAAAAATGCCCAAACTTTTCCATCAAATTCTGCTTGTTCAATTCCAAGACAATTTGGTAGAAATCTTACTTGAGTGACCTTCTATTAAAACTGTCCAAGCCATATTGATTTGTTGGAAAACAGGGCAGCAAGGTGGCATCAGGAAAGGGGCAAAAAGACGAAACTTTATCATTCTTATTAACCCTTTCCCTCATGCGACAATTCTGCAGCAGACGACTTTGAACACATTTTGTCAAAAAATTGAAAATCTCTATAATTGAATGGTTAACCTATGACTGAAAGTGGAAAACATTGTGTCAAAAGGAGAAATTGCACGTTTTGTGCAATTTCTTCTTTTGTCAGTATGTTTTCAAATAGCCGTCTGCTGCAGAGGCGTCAGAAAGCGTGTATATGAGGGAAAGGGTTAAAAGTTCTTGTTAGATTTCAAGATAATTTATCAGAAATGTTCCTTTAATGACCCTTTACATAATTTATTCAATAATAATAGATATGCTGTGTGGCATCAGAAAAGGGTTAAATGAACTTTTAGCTTCAAATGACATTTCCTAAACCTTTGGACCGATATCTACCAAACTTCACAGGAATGCTCCTTTGATGGTTCTATTACAAATTGTGCAAAGATTTAATGCCTTATTACAAATGGCCTTTAATGATTTGCACTCCTGATCAAATTTTCCCAGATATTTGCAGTTAAATATTTGCTACTAATCACTCAGGCGATCGATTCAGGGCCATCTTAGCCCTCCTTGTTAACTTGAGCATGTTGAAACTTTATCAGAATGTTTGTCTTGATGATATGTAGGCCAAGTTCTAATATGGGTCATGTTGGGTCAAAAAGTAGGTCACTAGGTCAAATTGAAGCAAAATCTTGTTAACAACTAGAGGCCGCATTTTTTTGCTTCAGCAGCTTGAACTGTTTTTCAGAATAAATGTCTAAATGAGTCACAAGGCCAAAATCTTGGAGGCTGCATTCTTAACTTGAGACTGTCTTGATGTCGATGATATGTAGGCCAAGTATTAATACGGGTCATGTACGGTCAAAAACTTGGTCACAAGGCCAAATTTAAGGAAAATCTCGTTAACACTCTAGGGGCCGCATATTTTGCTTCAGCAGCTTGAAATTTTGTCTGAATCATATGTGCTCTTTAAAGTGTTAAGGTCCATATTTGGATTAAACTCAAGAAAAAGGTTTTTAACTTAAATCCAAATCACTGACACAAATGACTCGTTATTACCTCTACAGCAGTGGACTTTTGAAAACATAGCAGGAAAAAAATCAATTTTTTTTAACATTGTATCAAAGATAAACTTCCAATTTGACAAATACTACAGTTTCTAACTCAGATGTTTATGAAGAAAATAACTGTTGAAATAGCTTCATGTGATTCTTTCAAAGCACAGATGATCCGGATTATTTTTGAAATTTTCTTGTTCACAGTTAAGAGATTGAAAGAGAAAACAGTGCATTTCATTACAGAATGACATGGATTCAAAGACTGATAATGCTCTAAAATGTTCCCAAAGGAAATCCAATCATTTCTATTTGTTTCAGTATCAAATAGGTTTTTCCTTTGACCTTATTGTTAACCTCTCTTCACTAGACAACTCCTTTATGTTGCTTGTATGGTGATTTAGGCCGCTTTGAACCAATTTGAAGTTTTATCACAGCTTTTCCTGGGTAAGTTACCAGTACTACTGGTCCATTTATCCTGACACCATCGAGTCAGTCTTAATGTTAACCTTACAATCCTAAGGGAGAAATACAAGTATTTCCATGTGCAATTTAGGGTAAAACATTCCCGAGTTAATTTATCCAAGGCTGAGGGCAAATTGTGAGCTGTTGTATGATTTTGCGAGCCACTTAGTCATACTAGAATTATGGTCCCAAATTATTGGTTTCGCACAGAAGATACATTTCTCTTATCTGTACGGTTAATTTTTGTTTTGTCTACATAAAAAATAAAAAAAATTACTACAAAAAAGGTTTTTGTTGTTTTGGAATTACTATGACTGAAATAATTAGAGAAAGCCATTTTTTAGGGATGTACATTTACCCAGTTGAGTAATTATGAACCGGTTTGACCCGGTTCTCTTTGTCAACATGATTCGCATTGCAAAGCCGGTCATTTGACTTTTTGAACATTGCAAGTAAATTTTGTTGAGCCCTTTCACTAATGTATCGAAGAACAAATTAAATGAAATGAAGTTAAAACTTCTGCCTTATAAAATATACACTGACAAATTTATTTTTGCGAAACGTTTTGTAAATATCTCTTTTTCTATGCCATCTTGAAAGGTTACAAAGGTCACGTGACCTATGGAAATTCCCTAATAACCCAACAGCCAATCAGATGCATGAAATTATTACCGCATTCAATGGGATTTTCTTGGGTAATTCCGTCATCCATTCATCACCGAGGTATTCCGATTGGTATTATCTATCAGTTTACACGATTGTCAAACTTAATTGGATCGATAATCCTGTTTACGTCACGGTAAGTGACTATCTCGAAGGTGTACAGACGACTCTGTTTACAAAGTGACCTGTAGCGGAGGTGTTATATAGTTAACTTTATAGAAAAATTACTGGACCGATTTTATATTAGTTTTCATTCATAAAAATTCCTGGACCGATTTAGTTACTAGTTTTAAGATTGAAACTGGTCCGCCGAGTTCAAAATCGGTTTAAACCGGCAATTTATTGGTTTTTCGGAGCCCTAATCTGTAGTGTCTAGTCAACAGATTTTGTCTATGAAAACTCAAACAATTTTTCAGGACTGAGAGGGATACTCTTCTAAAGTTACTCTAGCCATCTTGAATTGTCAAAAGCCATAAGGCTACTTGTCCCTCTGAAAGTGCTGGTGAGATTTAAACAACATTTCACAGAAATGTTCATTTGGATAGTTATTTTTTTTATTGTTTGGTCTAAAAAAAAAAATGACCACCAATGAGCATGACTTTTTGACCATGTCTAAAGTACAAAATAATGTCACAAATGTCTCTTACTTAAATTTGGATAGTGTCCCTTTGTTGTGCTAACCTTGGGAAAATAATCTGTCTTGTGAATTTATAAACCTCCTCCACCTTTTTTTTCAAAGATATGATATTGGAAAACTTTTCAAAAATATACTTGAATTTCATGTTTATTGCAGGTTACCTTGCATAGATGGTTGCATAACACTGTCATCACTCGATAATGTCAATGTAGAATTTCTTTACAAATCAGACGAAAATCACCATGCATGTTTACATTGCTCGTTCGTACTAAAGAAACTTCATCCCGTAGTCCAATATAGTACTTACTAGAAAATGATTGGTGATGCACAGAAGATACAATTATCTTGTTTACTGCTCTGTTTGTACAGTAAACATTGTTTGGCTACATAAAAACAAACTTTGTTGTTTTGAAATAACCATGACTGAAATATTTCTAACATAATTAGAGAAATCCATTTTTAGCTCTACTGATTGTATCTCCATCAAACTTATACAGTAGTTAGATATCCATGAGAGCTCAGTTCCTTTCACAAACCAGCCACATCCACCCATGCAAGACTGGATTATGGTCCTTGAAATTGTCAGAATTGCTATAATAGAGCCTGTGAATACAATAGAGGCTCCATTTACTATCTGATCTTCACCAAACTTAGATAGTAGTTAAATATTGATTAGAGCTTAGTTCCTTTCGAAAACCAGCCAGATGTGCCCTTGCATGACTGGATTATGGCCCTTGAAGTTGTCAAAATTGCTATAATACAGCTTGTGAACGCGAGAAAGTGTTTGACTTTGATTGTATCTCCATCAAACTTATACAGTAGTTAGATATCCATGAGAGCTCGGTTCCTTTCGCTAACCAGTCAGATCCACCCATGCAAGGCTGGAGTATGGCCCTTGAAATTGTCAAAATTGGTATAATACAGCTTGTGAACACAATAGAGCCTCCATTTACTATTCGATCTTCACCAAACTTAGATAGTAGTTAAATATTGATGAGAGCTTTGTTCCTTTTGCAAACCAGCCAGATCCGCACATGCAAGGCTGGATTATGGCCCTTGAATTTGCCAAAATTGCTATAATAGAGCTTTTGAACACAATAGAGGCTCCATTTACTATCTGATCTTCACCAAACTTAGATAGTAGTTAAATATTGATGAAAGCTCTGTTCCTTTCAAAAACCAGCCAGAGGTGCCCTTGCTTGCCTGGATTATGGCCCTTGAAATTGTCAAAATTGCTACAATACAGCTTTTGAACACAATAGAGCCTCCATTTAGTATCCAATCTTAACCATACATACATGCTCTGGATTGAAAATGACCAAAGAACCATCCCAGTAGAGCATAGGCCCTCATCGGCCTCTTGTTTAGGTAAGTACTAACTGGTTCCACAGGCCAGATGTATGAATTGGGTTGCCAGCCAACATACTAACTCAGTCTGTTGGCCAATCTGACTGTATGAGTCACTATGAACCGGTTCCCAAGCCCGGTTCTCTTTGTCAACATGATTTGGATTGCCAAGCTGGTCATTTGACTTTTTGAACATCGCAAGTAAAGTGCATTGAGCCATTTTAACAAAGTATCAAGAGACAAATGAATTTGAATTTGTTTACCCTAACCATGAAAGACAAATTAACTTAAACTTCTGCCTTATATATACACACGTTGAAACTTTTGAGTAATAAAACATTGAATTATAATTATCATCGGCAATTATGTTTTGAAACAGTGGATCGTTTGTAACAGTTTGAAAAATTACAAACGGTCCGAAGGTAAAAGTAACATGTCAATTAGCCATTCAGTCCGGCGTGGGACAATTGGTTAAACTGATCAACTTGTAATTAGCAATCTGCAAACACTTTTAAAGAAGACCTATACCCCATGTATTCTCTATCAAACCTCAGGGAACAATAAGATTACACGATTGTCACAGTCTATTTGACCGATTATCTAATTTACGTCACAGTAAGTGACTGTCTCGAAGTGTTACAGACGTGTCAGAAACAAAGACAAGGTGTACTAAGTAGGATTTTATTGTGTTCTCGTTTAAAAAGTGGCATATAGCGTAGGTATAATTGAGATTTATGAAAATATCTGGACCAATTTATTTTACAAGTTTTATGATTGAAATCGTTCCGGCGAGTTAAAAATCGGTCCAGACTGGCAAAATTTTGGTTTTCCGGATGCCTGTCAGCCATGGAACAGGATATTTTGCCCGATTTATATTGTATTGTTCCAACATTGAACAGTTGATTTTCTTTAATTCATAAAGAGAAAGGGGTGACTCGATAGTTTTAAAGTTAGACTGGTGCATTAAACTCTTTTGTATTCAACCAAAATTAGTCTGAATTCATGTTTGTGATAATTTAAGTAGAAACATAGCAATACCTTTATCTTATTTATCTTACCACTGTGTCACAGATCAACATTGTGTCTATGTTTTCCTGTGAATAAGTATTTCCCTGGTGACTGATTGTGTCTCGGCGTACTAAAGGAAAGCACATGCATGGATTATATTGGAATGGATTGGCTCCACTTTAACTGTTATATGTTTCTACATGTATTGGATTTTATTCATAGAAATTAACAGAAAGTGTGGAAGGAATCCAAGGCATGCTCCAGAAAAATCAACCAATAATCATTTATAACCAGTGTCCATTTAGATCAGACTGCACATTCATACTTATTAGTGTCAGGAACTTTCAAGAAACCCCTGACAAACAATTCATTTTAAACTTGGATTTGATAGCATAGATGCATATCCAGATCTTAATATACATGTGTTCACTAATACCCTAAGGTTTGTTTTCATGGCAGCAGCCTACATCGGCAGGATTGTAAAAGATTGATATTGGAAAGCTTTACAGGAAAAATAGTGTAAACATCTTTATAAAGTGTGTATTTTCTTTTGTCACAATATTTCTGGTGACATATTTATGTCCTCAAGATATCATGAATTTTGCAAGGCTTTTAGATATAGATAAGATGTGACATAAAAGTAGAGGATTTCCAATTCTACAACAAGATGAAATAAACCTAAATCCTTTTCAGTGTGATTCTATGTACCGGATTTACAGGATTATACTGTGACAGGAATATTATGTCGAAAGGAGAAATACTTACAGTCCCTTTCCCAAAATACAGATGCAGTTTGATGTATTTGCAGAAGATAAGTCTTTTGAAAAAAGTGTGTCAGAATAAGAAATTAATTCCTTTTTCACATTTTTAGCTCACCTGTGCACGAAGTGCTTAAGGTGAGCTATTGTGATCACATTTTGTCCGGCGTCCGGCCATCGTCAACAATTGCCTTGTTAACACTCTGCAAACTACATTTTGCATCCGATCTTCATGAAAGTTTATCAGAACGTTCATCTCCATCAAATCTTAGACAAGTTCAAAACTCGGCCATATGAGGTCAAAAACTAGGTCACTAGGTCAAATTGAAGGGAAATCTTGTTAACACTGGAGGCCACATTTTTAGATTGAGCATGTTGAAACTTTATCAGAATGGTTGTCTTGAATATATGTAGGTCAAGTTCGAATATGGGTCATGCCAAATTGAAGGAAAAACTTGTTAACACTTGTTTGTCCTGATAATATGTAGTCCAAGTTCGAATATTGGTCATGTCTGTTCAAAAACTAGGTCACTAGGGCCAAATTGAAGGAAAATCTTGTTAACACTACGTAGAAGCCCCATTTCAGCATCTTCAAATTCAGTCCGAATGTTTCTCTGAATGATATCTAGGCCAAGTTAGAATAAGGGTCATATTGGGTTAAAAACTAGGTCACTAGGCCAAATTAAGGGAAATCTTGTTAACCCTCTGGAGGTTGCATTTTGAATCTTCGTCATAATAATTGTTTTGATGTGTTTTTCATTAGAAATCACATTATTTCAGGTGAGCAATCTAGGGCCATCATGGCCCTCTTGTTTTTTAATCTTTTTCAATAATTAAACTTAATTTATAGAGATTTACACTATTTTCTTGCATTTTACGTTCTGAAAGTCTTCTACTGCTGATATCAACAAAGTCTGGGCTGTACAAAAACAGAAGAAGGAACAAAACTATACATAAAAGAATGAGATTCAGTTGTGAACTTTTATCTCCTCAAGGCTGCTGGTCATGATGAAGGTACTCATTAGAGGTGTGAAAAATCAAAAACTGCCAACTGCATAGAATTGGATTTGACATTTAAAAGAGATTAACCCTTTCCCTCATATAGACGCTTTCTGACGCCTCTGCAGCAGACGGCTTTTTGAAAACATAATGACAAAAGAAGAAATTGCACAAAACGTGCAATTTCTCCTTTTGCCACAATGTTTTCGCCTTTTTGTCATAGGTTATCCATTCAATTATGGAGATTTTCTATGTTTTGACAAAATATGTTCAAAGTCGTCTGCTGCAGATTTGTCGTATGAGGGAAAGGGTTAATTATTGACTTGTAGACGCTTATGAAAATATTGTGACAAAAGGAGAAAATGCTCATAATGAGCAATTTCTCTGTTTGTCAACTTGCTTTTAACTCTTTCAGCGCCAAAGGCAATATTCAGCTTTTTGCAAACAATGCAGATTCAGGTGAGTCAGCTCGTAACGAGCTGTCTCACCTGAAATCTGCATTGTTTGGCTGTAAGTTATAAAAAATATTCCAAAAATCCTGTAACATGAAAATAGAGTCGTCCGAGTGTGAACATGAAAGAGTATACTTTAAACGATTCGGCGCCGAAAGGGTTAACTCTTTTCAATAAAGTTGCTATATTTTTGTCCAGATGTTTTGAAAGTCGTCTGCTGCAAATTTGTTGTATGTGGGGGAAATGGATAATTGTTGGAGTGAGAAAAATCAACAAGTGTCAACAGCATAGTTTTGATTTGATTTTTTAAAAGAGATATTGATTGTTGAATCTCTAAATCAAGTTGTCCACATCTATCAATCTCTAACTCTAGAAGGAATCCTTATAGTGTAACCAATGTGTATGATGATGGACTGTATACATAGTGAAGTTGAGTGAAAATGAGTTCTTGAAATAAATGATCTAATATATTTCTTTGTGGGACATGGGTTCTTGTGCTTCAACAAAGAGAAAAATCATGTACGGAACACTTGGACATGCTAAGTAAGCTTTGTCATCTGTAACTTCTTATTAGTTCACTGGGACTGTGTCCCTCATGAGCTTATGTTGTGTCCTTGTTTGTGTTGGCAAGAAATAAATGATCTAATATATTTCTTTGTGGGACATGGGTTCTTGTGCTTCAACAAAGAGAAAAATCATGTACGGAACACTTGGACATGCTAAGTAAGCTTTTTCATCTGTAACTTCTTATTAGTTCAGTGGGACTGTGTCCCTCATGAGTTTATGTTGTGTCCTTGTTGTTTGTGTTGGCAAGATGTGTTGGTTACTGCCAGATCTTGTCTTTTATTAACCCTCTCCAATATTCAGACACATTCTGACGAATCTGCAGCAGAAATTTTTGAAACATGAAATTTCCCATTATAAGCAATTTCTACTTTGCCAAAATGTTTACAATATTTTTTCACAGAAGTTATTTGCTGCTGATTTGTTGTATGTGTCAGGGAAAGTCTTAAGAAGTTCTATACATGTATATTCTTATGGGGAACGGAACTATTTTAACATCCTTTTTATTAGCCTTATAAGGCTATAGTGAAAACTTAAAAAATCTTCTCCTCCAAAAGTGTTTGGCCAATTTTCAAATAATTTTGTAGAAATGTTCCTTGGGAGACCCTCTATCAGATTCCTTAAAGCCATGTTGATTAGTCGAAAAACATGGTCACCAGAGGGCGGAGCTATTTTGCCTAATATGGCTATAGTTAAAACTTAAAAAATCTTCACCTCCGAAATTTTCGGGCTGATTTTCAAATAATTTAGTAGAAATGTTCCTAGGGTGACCCTCTATCAGATTCCTTCAAGCCATGTTGATTGGTCAAAAACATGGCCATCAGGGGGCGGCGCTGTTTGGAGATTTAATTTTTGCCTAATGGCCGTGGAGCGATACTGGGCCTCTTGTTTTTTTAGCTCGACTTTTGAAAAAAGCGAGAGCTATTGTCATGACCCTGGTGTCGGCGGCGGCGTGGTCGTCTGGTTAAGGTTTTTTGTTTAGCTCATTTTTTTTTTTCTGTTTTCTCCCTATCAATCCAGCGTCTGTGCCGTACGCGGTGCTCTTGTTATAAACTGAAATAACTAACATTAACTTAGTCATAAAATTCTGTTTAGTGGCTTAAAACACCCTACAAATAACCAAACAGACCTGACAATGACTCAAACCTTTGACTTCTAGGTCTGTAGGCGAATGCTCTACCATATGTCACTTATTAAGTTACCTCTTTAGCAAGGCAGTATAAGTCTTCACTTATACATAAACCTTAGCTAGGTTAATAATAATCCAAATACATGTACAATCTGTTATCATCCCAGAAACCAAATTCTGGGCATCATTATAATGTTTGTCTGTGCAAAATTCCCCCCTTAGCAGCAAAGAACATTGAAAGTATCTGTAACTGAAAATATAATTATTGAATAGAGCCTGACAACATTGGGGCAAAAGCAGAAAATGCTTGTTATGAGCAATTCTTTTGTCATAAATGTTTTCAAAAGTGGTCCCATGCAGTTATGTAAAATTGCCTCTGCATGATAATTCTTTCATGTTAAGCCTTTCCCTCATATAGACGCTTTCTGACGCCTCTGCAGCAGAGGGCTTTTTGAAAACATAATGACAAAAGAAGAAATTGCTCAAAACGAGCAATTTCTCCTTTTGCCACAATGTTTTCCACTTTTAGTCATAGGTTGTCCATTCAATTATAGAGATTTTCCATCTTTTGACAAATATGTTCAAAGTCGTCTGCTGCAGAATTGTCGTATGAGGGAAAAGGGTTAAGCCTGCTTATTCCTTAGGACATGATACCAGTTTGTGATACCAGTTTGTTATACCAGTTTGTTTTATGTCATGACCTTGACATTGTTGTTACTTGGCATTGGGGTTTCAAAAATACATATTGTTGAACTCTGGTTTTCAAATAACATTACCTAAATGAAATTTTGAATAATGTAAACAATTGTGTTCAGTATGGAATTTCCATCCATTTCTACCTTTCACAACAGCTTATTTTAAGGTATTGGATTGTTATAAAGAGGAACAGGATTGCATAACTAAAAGCTCCACCGAAAATTGACACTCTTCAAAGATACAAACCTCTTTAACCCTTTCCCTCATACGACAATTCTGCGGCAGACGACTTTGAACATATTTTGTCAAATAATGGAAAATCTCTATAATTAAATGGATAACCTATGACAAAAAGTGGAAAACATTGTGACAAAAGGAGAAATTGCATGTTTTGTGCAATTTCTTCTTTTGTTACTATGTTTTCAAAAAGCCGTCTGCTGCAGAGGCGTCAGAAAGCGTCTATATGAGGGAAAGGGTTAAACAAGAAACTTGTCAACAATTATTATCAGTTACATCAAACACAAATGTTCAACAAATATATTTTGCAAGGGAAATAAAGGGCATTCAGGAAAAAGATATACATCGTATTTGACATTTCCAACAACAAATTATTGATTTCCCTTTCACTTTTCCCCAAATTATTTGAAATAAATGAAATTGATGTGTGGAGGTTTGTTATATTGGAAACAATGCATCCACTAAGCGACCAACTTTAAAATGTTTTTACCCCTATGAAGTATGCACAAATTGGTTTTGCCAGAGTTGCCTGTCTGTCTATCAGTCTGCCGTCTGTCAATATATGCAAAACAAAAAGGCCGAAATTTACATGATAATGACTAATTAGTTAATTAGACTTGGGAAAACAAATTCATCATGCCTGCTGCTCTGTCATTCTATATATTTTAAAAAAATCAAATAATGGTCACTTCTTTTAAAAACAGATCTACTGAATATTGCCAAAATGCCTCCTTCTACATCCTCTGACTGCAAATATTTTAAATGATGTTATGAGGATAAAAGTATTAAGTGCATCTATATGTGTATATACGTCCGTCGGTGAATTAATGCTTTCAATTTGGAAGTGTCCAAGAAAAGCGAAATAAAAAATCGAGGAAGTAAGTAAATATTGATTATCTATGATTTTATCGGTTAATCAATCGGAAGATCAAATGATTAACCGGTTATTAATATCAGTAACCGTTGACATCCCTAGTTTAAAAATAGTAATGGAGCTACATAATATACTGTTGTTGCCTTAACCGCTACATTTTAAAGACCGTTTAACATGTGGTGTGGGTCAGATGGAGACATATATTTTGTCTCCAAAACAATACTCTGGTTTTTAGCTAGACTTTCTAAAAATGTAAGCTATACTACTCGCCTCGGCGTCAGCATTGGTGTCACACCTTGGTTAAGGTTTTTGTACCAATTCCCTTTTTAGCTCACCTGAGCTTTGCTCAAGGTGAGTTATTGTCAAGGTGATTGCCTTTTATCCGGCATCCGGCACCTTCTTCTCCTTAGTAACCAGTGGGTCAATTGGGATGAAACTTCACAGAAAGCATCCTCTCAATGAAATTTCCTTCAAATTGTTGGGATCCATGCATAATTCTGGTTTCCATGGCAACGAAATGGATAAAAACTTCAAAATTCTTCTTCTCCCAAACTGGTTGGCAGATTTTCAAATAATTTTGTAGAAATGTTCCTTGGATGACCCTCTATCAGATTCCTTCAAGCCATGTTGATTGGTTGAAAAAAATGGCAACCAGGGGGGCGGGGCTATTTTGACTTATATGGCTTTAGCAAAATTTTAAAAAATCATCTCCAGCGGAAGTATCGGGCTGATTTTCAAATAATTTTGTAGAAATGTTCCTTGGGTAACTATCAGATTCCAACAAACCATGTTGATTGGTCTTAAAATATGGCTGCCAGGGGGCGGGGCTGTTAGCCTTTTTAGCTCACCTGAGCTTTGCTCAAGGTGAGTTATTGTGATCGCCTTTTGTCCGTCGTGCGTCGTCCGGCGTGCGTCAACTTCTTCTCCTCAGTAACCAGTGGGTCAATTTGGATGAAACTTCACAGAAAGCATCCTCTCAATGACCTCACCAGAATTCCTTCAAATTTTTGGGATCCATGCAAAATTCTGGTTTCCATGGCAACAAAACCGAAAAAACTTCAAAATTCTTCTCCCAAACTGGTTGGCAGATTTTTAAATAATTTTGTAGAAATGTTCCTTGGATGACCCTCTATCAGATTCCTTCAAGTCATGTTGATTGGTCGAAAAACATGGCCGCCAGAGGGGGCGGGGCTATTTTGCCTTTTATGGCTATAGTGAAAACTTAAAAAAATCTTCTCCTCCGAAAGTGTCAGGCCGATTTTCAAATAATTTTGTAGAAATGTTCCTTGGGTGACCCTCTATCAGATTCCTTCAAGCCATGTTGATTGGTCGAAAAACGTGGCCGCCAGGGGGTCGGGGCTATTTTGCCTTATATGGCTATAGTGCAAACTTAAAAAATCTTCTTCTCCAAAAGTGTCAGGCCGATTTTCAAATAATTTTGTAGAAATGTTCCTTGGGTGATCCTCTATCAGATTCCTTCAAGCCATGTTGATTGGTCAAAAAACATGGCCACCAGGGGGCGGGGCTATTTTGCCTTTTATGGCTTTAGTGAAAACTTAAAAAATCTTCTCCTCCATAAGTGTCAGGCCGATTTTCAAATAATTTTGTAGAAATGTTCCTAGGGTGACCCTCTATCAGATTCCTTCAAGCCAAGTTGATTCGTCGGAAACTATGGCCGCCAGGGGGCGGGGCTTATATAGCTAAAGTGAAAAAAAAAAAAATCAGGTGAGCGATTCAAGGGCCATCATGGCCCTCTTGTTTAGATCACCTTAGCCAAAGGCTCAAGGTGAGCTATTCTGATCATTTTTTTTTCATCGTCCGTCGTCCGTCCGGTGTTAACTTTTAGCTTTAAACATCATCTCCTCCCAAACTCCAAGGACAATTTCCGTGAAACATCACAGGACTGTTCCTCTGGTTGGCCTCTTTCAAAATTGTTCAAAGATTTAAATTCCATTGAGAACTTTGGTTGCTGCGGCATCAGAAAGGGGACAAAATGTCCAAACTTTAAAAATCTTCTCCTCTGAATCTGCCTGTCAGATTCAAATATAATTTAGTAGAAATGTTCCTTGGGTGACCCTCTATAAAAATTGTTCAAGCCATACTGATTGGGCGAAAAACATGGCAGTCAGGCGGCATCAAAAAAGGGGCAAAATGACAAAATTTGAAAATTCAATTTTTATGAAAGTGCTTGTCTGATTTTAAGAAAATATAATACGAATCTTACTGTAATGATCCTCTATTTAATTTGATTAAGCCGTTTTGATTGAATTATCGTAGGAGGGAAAGGGTTAAAGAATAAATTGTAAAATAATATCTCACAAACCTGCATAAAAATCCCTTATAATCCAAATATTTCTCACAAACCTGCATAAAAATCCCTTATAATTCAAATGAAATCATCCAATTTCACAAACACAAAAGGTCACAGATTTTAACACCGAAATTTGGAAGAGCCTATATGGGAAATGGCTACGTCATAGCGATTGAGGATTTGTCTCAAATCACCCGCGTCTGCACAAATTTCGCATTTGGATAGTTTTAGTGTTAATTGCATAATAAGATCAATTTGCATTTTTTTGTGGTAGGTTTTTGGTAATAAATCATCTCAAGAGGCTTACAGTGCGATTCACAACTAAAAAGCAAAGACAACAATATTCATGATCAGACTGATCTCTGCCTTGCAAGGTTTTCCCCCTTTTCGTATGGTGTGGTACAAATCCTTTACAGGACAAATTTGGGACAGAAGTGAAATAGATTTTTAATAGAACTTATGTGTGGATAATCCAAATTAATTGGTGGGTACTATACCGATAATCATAATATATCATATATCTCATAATTGAAATAAAAATGGAATGGGGTGCAAATAAGACATAATGGACAGTTTTGCACAATTAACCCTTTCACACATACAGCAAGAATTTCTGAATGCTAATCACGACAAGAGTTCACATTATTGTCGTCCACTCGAGATTGTGCGTTTGTAATCCGACAGCTTTGATTTTCAATTGCTCCATTTGCCACAATAATTTAAACTCTTACTATCATTTATGGAGTTTTCTATGTTTTGCACTTGATTATTTCTAAGTCTGTCAAGTTAAACATCATTGAAACCGTTTTGGCAAAAGGAGAAATTGCCCATATTGAGCAATATCTGCATTTGTCACAATAATTTCAAGACTTTATAATTATCATACAATCATTTATAGAGATTTTTTTATATTTTGTACTTGATAATTTCAAAGTCATCTGCTGTAGATTTGTTTTATGTGGGAAATGGTTAAACCCTTAGCCACTATCATTACTTACCGATAAACCAAAAACAGATGTTGTGTGTCAGCATTATTTGTCAAAACATAATCATAACAGGGCGTGTGTTCAACAAGAATAGTTTTTGGTACAAATTAAAATTTATAATAACCTCTTGTCCATTTATCTTTATTATTATATAAGTCACTTTCCATTTGAATATTGGTCATGTCTGTTCAAAAACTAGGTCACGAGGCCAAATTGAAGGAAAATCTTGTTAACACTGTAGGAGCCCCATTTTTACTTTGAGCTAGTTGAAACGATGTCTGAATGTTTGTCTTGATGATATCTAGTCCATGGTCGAAAAATGGGTCATATCGTGTTTAAAAAAAAAATAGGTCACTAGGCCAAATGAAGGAAAATCTTGTTAACACTCTTTCTCCCTGTTGCTTTTTTAATCTTTATCAGAATAATTGTCTTGATGAGTTTTGCATTAGAAATCACGTTGCATAATTCATATGAGTGATCTAGGGCCCATGATGGCCCTCTTGTTATACAAATTTTCTGTCAAAATAGAAGCTTGCAATCAATTTCATTTAACAGACACTAAAAGTAAAGTAAAATACTGGCGATGAACAACCAGAAAAGCATTGAAATGCCTAAATATCTTTTACTAATCAGACGATCTTTTAAAATATTTTTGGAAAAGGAGAAATAGCTAAAAAATAATTCAATTTACATTTTCTACATTGCATTCAACAAAAGAAAGTTATACTTGTTCATTTTAATATTTTCTAATTCCCGCATGGATGCTTTCAAAGAAGACTCTGAAGATATATCATAAGATAAACAGAAATCCATTTTAAGTCCAAGAGTAACAGTGAGGTAAGAGATTACTGTTTACCAGATGTGATGGTTGTAGTTTTGTCTGCTTTGAAAGTTCTGTAAGATAAACTTTAGATAAGGAATAGAAATTATAATCAAAGTACAAAGTACTGAAGGTAGAATTGCGATCGTTTAAGAAGAGATACAGAAGTGCATATATGAATATTTATTTTACCGGTTACCTTCAGGCAAAGTTTCAAGTGTGTAACCCTTTCCAGTGCTGAGATTTTGCCTCAACCTGAAACTTTAACCAAAATGTTGACGAACAGACAGACGGAGAGACAGACAACGCAAATCTATAGACCGGAATTGCTAGAGCAATCCGGCCAAAAATAAAAAAAAATCATCAATTTTAGCAGTAAAATCCTGCCAAGAAGTAATGAATTGAGAAAAAAATGTGCTGAGAGGTCCATAATTTCAAACTTGCTAAGATTTGGTCAATGAATGTACAAATTGAAAAATGTATTGTCATGTATTTTCTACACCATCATTGTAATGTTGTTTATCATAAATAAAATTATTCCTTTTTAGCTCACCTATGCACGAAGTGCAAGGTGAGCTATTGGGATCACATTTTGTCCGGCGTCCGTCCGTCGTGCGTCGTGCGTCGTCAACATTTGAGCTTGTTAACACGCTACAGGCTACATTTTGCATCCAATCTTCATGAAAGTTTATCAGAACGTTCATCTCCATAAAATCTTGGACAAGTTCGAAACTGGGCCATATGAGGTCAAAAACGAGGTCACTAGGTCAAATTGAAGCGAAATCTTGTTAACACTCTAGAGGCCACATTTTCAACTTGAGCATGTTTAAACTTTATCAGAATGTTTGTCTTAATGATATGTAGGTCAAGTTCGAACATGGGTCACGTCGGGTCAAGAAGTAGGTCACTAGGCCAAATTGAAGGAAAATCTTGTTAACACTCCAGAGGCCGCAATTTTTGCTTAAGCAGTTTGAAATTTTGTCAGAATGTTTGTCTTAAAAATATCTAGGTCAAGTTCGAATATGGGTTATGCCGGGTCAAAAACTAGGTCACTAGATCAAATTGAAGGAAAATCTTGTTAACACTTTGGATGCCCCATTTTTTGCTTCAGCAACTTGAAATTTGGTCAGAATGTTTGTCTTAAAGATATCTAGGTCAAGTTCAAATATGGGTCATATTGGGTCAGAAACTAGGTCACTAGGCCAAATTGAGGGAAAATCTTGTTAACTCTGTAGAAGCTGCATATTTTGCTTCAGCAACTTGAAATTTGTTCAGAATGTTGAGCTGAATGATATCTAGGCCAAGTTCGAATATGGGTCATGCCGGGTCAAAAACTAGATCACTAGGCCAAATTGAAGGAAAATCTTGTTAACACTTTGGATGCCTCATTTTTTGCTTCAGCAGCTTGAAATTTTGTCAGAATGTTTGTCTTAAAGATATCTAGGTCAAGTTTAAATATGGGCCATATTGGATTAGAAACTAGGTCACAAGGCCAAATTAAGGGAAAATCTTGTTAACTCTGTAAAAGCCGCATGTTTTGCTTCAGCGGCTTGAAATTTGTTCAGAATGTTGAGCTGAGTGATATTTAGGCCAAGTTCGAATATGGGTCATGCTGGGTCAAAAACTAGGTCACTAGATCAAATTGAAGGAAAATCTTGTGAACACTTTGGATGCCACATTTTTTGCTTCAGCAGCTTGAAATTTGGTCAGAATGTTTGTCTGAATTATATCTGGGTCAAGTTCGAATATGGGTCATATTGGATCAGAAACTAGGTCAATAAAGGAAAATATTGTTCAAACTCCGGAGGCCGCATTTTTACTTTGAGCAAGTTGAAACTTTGTCAGTATGTTGTCTTAATGATATCTAGTCCATGTAGGAATAAAAAATATTGTTAACACTGTGGAGGATGCATTCAGAATAATTGTCTTGATGTGTTTTGCATTGCAGTACATTGTATAATTAAGGTGAGCGATCCAGGGCCATCATGGCCCTCTTGTTTTAAATAAACTTTTAATCAAAATGTGTGTCTCAGTGTTGTCTTCTTCAGCAGTTTGACAGAAACAAAGCCTAAATCTGAAATTGTGTCAATGTGTTATTTGTCAACTCTGTGCCATAAGTTTTGCTTGTGATTTGAACTCTCATAAAAAAAGCACGGAAAGGGACAACTTTCCCAACTTTGATTAAATATGTTTTCAATTATATTGTAAAAAATCTTTTTCTTGTTTTTTGAAAGTTTTGTCATTATTATTTAAGACGGACATTATATACTAGAATAGCCAACTGACTATCATTTGAAAAAGTGTTTCTTATTTAAACCTTTCCCACTTGCATACGTAATTGCCAACGACTTTTGAAAACATTGATGCAGAAGAAGAAATTGCTCATAACAAGCTTTCTCATTTTGCAACAATGTTTTCAACTATATTCAATGATTACACTTCCAATAAATGTGATTTTCTGTATCTTTGCTCAGATTTTTTTTCGTCTGCTGCAGAGTTTTTATATTGTGGAGTGGGTTGTGATTTGTTAAAGGGCAAGCAGGATTGGGAATTGAGTGTTGCACTTATCCTAATGAAACACTCGCCTGCCTGTGCATGTTTTAGCTTAACTTAACTTGTTAATGTTCTTTCCATCATCAACTTAGTCATCTGTTAGTAATCAACTCTATGAACGAAATAATCGCGTCAAAATCATAACGAACAAACTGTCAAAATCTAATTTTGAACTGTGTAATACAAATTTAGAATAAAAGGATGAATCAGTTATGTTGTAACAACCAATATCCGCGGGTCATTTACCTGATTTTGGCTGAAAGAAATGATCGATTTCTTGCAAGGTTCATTCGTTATTCGTTCTGCCTATTATAATCAAAGTATTCTAAACGCTTTATAAACAAGTGATTTAAAGCGCTCAAATCATTTGATGAAATTTGTTTCTTTAGACGCGGACCTTGTCGAAAGCACCTATCCAAAATGCAAGTCATCGTTAATCGTTGTCGAAGGAATGGATGGACTGAGAGAAAGAGAAAGAAAAGGCTTAGCAATGCATACTATCTTTATGAATAAGGTTAGGACATGAACGAATATGTATGGACTAGCGCCTAGAATTTCGTACTAGCCGACCCTTCATTCCACTCGCTTATGCTAGCGGGCGAGTGGATGTTTACATCTCTGCCGAGAGGGAAAAAAGGGTTACAATTTACAAAGGGTAATTGCGCGGTGCAGTGCTATATTGGCGTAGTGATATCTAAATAATTGTGTACACTTTAAATATGATACTTACACTTACAAGACTTGTTATTTTCTATTATAAGCTTGAATAATCGGATTTTTTTTCGTTACTCTATGTTTGCTTTTGTGAGCATTCGTAAATTAGTCAAACCAAAAATTGCACTTAATTGTTGGTGGTGAAGGGCATATACATCATGTGACTTCAATCTCACTATGACTATGGCAGCCTCTGCGCATGCGCAAGTCTACCAAAAAAATGGACAAATCGCTCAAATTGAGCAATACCTCATTATCCTTTTGGCAGAATGTTTTCAAGAGTCTTGTTTGGAAGGTGCTCAATATTTAATATCATCTGCATGAAGTGAAAATTTGTATTTCTTAAGGCAGTTTCTATACTGCTGCGTCTCGTTTAATTCATCTCAGTTGATCTCACTCAACTGAAGACAGAATTAATTCAGATTCCCTAAACTGGAGGAGGCAATCGGATAAAATTGTATTCCCCTGCAACAAGGAAATTAATTGAAATCAACTTTCATGAAGGGTTTCTTCAGTGCAGACACTTAGAGAATTGCTTTTTACCCTTATCTAACTATTATCCCCTCGGCATAGGTCGGCAAATACAGTTTTGGTGACTGCCTTCCTCCAAACTTCTGTCCAGGCATGATTAGTAGGTTATGACTATAACTATAGAAATGTTAACCTCCTACAGGAAATATTACTATGAAAGTTTTTCTATGATTTTGTAGAAATGTTCCTTGGATGACCCTCTATCAGATTCCTCCAAGCCATGTTGATTGGTCTAAAAACATGGCCGCCGGGGGGGGGGGGGGGGGGGGGTCTATTTTGCCTTATATGGCTATAGTGAAAACTGAAAAAATCTTCTCCTCCAAAAGTGTCAGGCTGATTTTCAAATAATTTTGTAGAAATGTTCCTTAAGTGACCCACTATCAGATTCCTTCAAGCCATGTTGATTGGTCGAAAAACATGGCCGCCAGTGGGCAGGACTATTTTGCGTTATATGGCTACAAAGAAAACTTAAAAAGTCTTCTCCTCCAAAAGTGTCAGGACGATTTTCAATAATTTTGTAGAAATGTTCCTAGGATGACCCTCTATCAGATTCCTTCAAGCCACGTTGATTGGTGAAAAAACATGCAGGGCTATTTTGCCTTATATGGCTACGTAAAAAATTAAAAAATCTTCTCCTCCGAAAGTGTCAGGCCGATTCTCAAATAATTTTGAAATATTCCTAGGGTGACCCTCTATCAGATTTCTTCAAGTCAAGTTGATTGGTTGGAAACTATGGCTGTCAGGGGGCAGGGCTTATATGGCTAAAGTGAAAAAAAATAAAAAATCAGGTGAGCGATCCAGGGCCATCATGGCCCTCTTGTTATATGCTAATAGTCAACAGCCTTTGAGCATGCTTTGATTGTAAAAAAAAATATAGGTAATTGACAATTTCCTGAGATGCAAACTGACATATTTAGAAAAGATTTGAAAGGAATTTGACAAGCAATATGGAAAAAGGAAGTAATTATATAGAAATATTTAGGATATTCATTCAGTGACCCTCTACATGTTTTCAATCGTATTGATTGGTTAAAATTGAAACCAGGTGGCATCTGAAAAGGAGTTAATTGAAAGTTTAGCTTCAAATGACATCTAATCCTTATCCATTGGACATAAAAACAAGGAATGTTCTTTTGGCGGTCCTTTTCTTAATTATGTTCAAAGATATATGTAGCAGAAATGCTACTTTAGTGACCCTCTACTTAATTTGTTCAAACCATATTGATTAGTTTGAAAAGAAAGCTCACGTTTTGCATCAGAACAGGGGTAAAATTAACTATTACCTTTAAACAAAATCTCCTCCTAAATGATTGGACTGATATCAACCAGACTTCAAGGGAATGTTACTTTGGTGGTCCTCTTACAAACAGTTCAAAGATTAAATAGCATTACAAATGTCCTTTATTGATAAGTTTCATTTACAGTGCCCACTCCTAGCAGTTTCATTCACACTCTTGATTAAATTTTCTCCTAAATTAGCAGTTACACATTATGCTGCACAGCTATCACTCAGGTGCTCGATTCAGGGCAACATATGCCCTTGGAGATGCAATACTCTTTTGTGCTTCATCCCATTGTTTTTGGTTTAGGCCTTTTTATAATAATCTGTTCATTTTTAGCTCGCCAGTACAGGAGAGCTTATGTGTTACCCCCGGCGTCGGCGGTGGCGTAGACACCTAGGTTTAAGGTTTGTGTTTAAGGTTTTCATTTGGGTTTTAAGGGTTTATACCTTTAGGAACCATTTGTCATCCATCTACGCACACCACTACACCCGTCCTGACCCTGGGTCAAGGTCAAGGTAATTTCTACTTGGTTCTACTTGGTTCAGTTACAAGGTTTAAGGTTTGCGTTTAACGTTTAACATATCACTCTGCATTCACTATTATGACATTGATTGCTTTCATATTTAGTTTATACATTTAGGAACTATTGGTCATCCATCTACGCACACCACTACACCCGTTCTGACCCTGGGTCAAGGTCAAGGTCATTTCTACTTTGTTCAGTTACAAGGTTTAAGGTTTGCGTTTAACGTTTAACATATCACTCTGCATTCACTATTATGACATTGATTGCTTTCATATTTAGTTTATACATTTAGGAACTATTGGTCATCCATCTACGCACACCACTACACCCGTTCTGACCCTGGGTCAAGGTCAAGGTCATTTCTACTTGGTTCAGTTACAAGGTTTAAGGTTTGCGTTTAACGTTTAACATATCACTCTGCATTCACTATTATGACATTGATTGCTTTCATATTTAGTTTATACATTTAGGAACTATTGGTCATCCATCTACGCACACCACTACACCCGTTCTGACCCTGGGTCAAGGTCAAGGTCATTTCTACTTGGTTCAGTTACAAGGTTTAAGGTTTGCGTTTAACGTTTAACATATCACTCTGCAGTCACTATTATGACATTGATTGGTTTCATATTTAGTTTATACATTTAGGAACTATTGGTCATCCATCTGCGCACACCACTACACCCGTCCTGTACCTGGGTCAAGGTCAATGTCATTTCTACTTAGTTCAGTTACAAGGTTTAAGGTTTGCGTTTAACGTTTAACATATCACTCTGCATTCACTATTATGACATTGATTGCTTTCATATTTAGTTTATACATTTAGGAACTATTGGTCAATCTACGCACCCCACTACACCCGTCCTGACCCTGGGTCAAGGTCAAGGTCATTTCTACTTGGTTCTGTTATATGGTTTAAGGTTTCTGTTTAACATATCACTCTGCATGCATTATTATGACATTGATTGCTTTCATATTTAATTTATACGTTTATGAACTATTGGTAATCAATCTACGCACACCACTACACACTTCCTGACCCTGTGTCAAGGTCAAGGTCATTTCTACTTGGTTCTGTTACAAGGTTTAAGGTTTGCGTTTAACGTTTAACATATCACTCTGCAGTCACTATTATGACATTGATTGCTTTCATATTCAGTTTATACATTTAGGAACTATTGGTCATCCATCTACGCATTTCACTACACCCGTCCTGACCCTGGGTCAAGGTCAAGGTCATTTCTACATGGTTCAGTTACAAGGTTTAAGGTTTGCGTTTAACGTTTAACATGTCACTCTGCAGTCACTATTATGACATTGATTGGTTTCATATTTAGTTTATACATTTACGAACTATTGGTCATCCATCTACGCACACCACTACACCCGTCCTGACCCTGGGTCAAGGTCAAGGTCATTTCTACTTGGTTCAGTTACAAGGTTTAAGGTTTGCGTTTAACGTTTAACATTTAATTTAATCTAAATACCACTTTATAAACAGCACCCCTAGGCGAGCTCCATTGTCATCTGACAATTCTTGTTATACAAATTTTCTTTCAAAATAGAAGCTTGCAATCCATTTTGTTTAACAGTCACTAAAAGTAAAGTATAATACTGGAGATGAACAACCAGAAAATCATTCAAGACACAACTGTTTTTGTAGATTACAATTCTAAGTTGACTGTTACAGTGAACTCGACAGTTCCAGGTCATCGACAATTCCGGGTCACATTTGGAAAAAAATGTTTAGTTCTCGAGAATGATACAGTATATTGACAATTCGATTATCAGGTCATATTTCCCATTGGCTTGGCTAGTTTCACTTCGATTTCGGACGTTGTCATTTCAAGAATGGATGTCGTTATCACGAAACGCTTGACTGCATCGATTCCTGCGAAAACAAAATCTCAATAATTTTGAGAACTGGACAATATCTTCTTCATCTTTTGTTAGAAAGATTTTATCCTTATATGTATACATAGTAAAACTTTTCAAATCTTCTTGTCAAAAGTTAAAAGGCCTGATTTTAAATAATTTGGCACAAGTGTTCCTTGGGTGAGCCTATACCAAAACTATTTAAATGATTCGGATTAGTTGAACATGACCACCAGGGGGCGCTGCTTGTTGTGAATCTACATGTGGGAAAGGATTCTATCAGAGAAGGGGTTAGAACACATTTCATGAATGTCAAAGGAACTAACAACATGTAGTGATTTTTATTTTTTTCAGGGTGAATCTGGACTTAGCAGAGAAATGTCACAAAGCAGAATGTAAGTTTCTTTCAGACGTTCATTTCTGTTGGTAGGAAGTTTGCAATTAGCTTTTTGCAGTTTCGAAATCATATCATATGGAAATATCATGACTAGTGATTGGTTACCCTTAACCCTTTCCCTCATACGGCAATTCTGCAGCAGACGACTTTGAACGTGTTTTGTCAAAACATAGAAAATCTCCATAATTGAATGGATAACCTATGACAAAAAGTGGAAAACATTGTGGCAAAAGGAGAAATTGCACGTTTTGTGCAATTTCTTCTTTTGTCACTATGTTTTCAAAAAGCTGTATGCTGCAGAGGCGTCAGAAAGCGTCTATATGAGGGAAAGGGTTAATTAGCAAATGCTTCTGTTGAGCACTACTTCCGACTTTCCTGTTGATCTGTAAATAATAAGTAACTGTTCAACAGTACATGTATGTAAATCTCTGTCATGTTTAACACTTTTCCACACACAACAAATCAACAGCAAATAATCTGGGGGAAAAAACCATAAAATTGATGCAAAACTTTGGGAAATTAAGTTGAAAATGTGGTGAAAGAAAGATACACACTTTTTCCTTTGGCCACAATGTTCCCAAAATGTGCTTGCCGCAGATTAATTAAATGTGTCTTCATTTAGGAAATAGGTAAATATATTAGCTGTACTCCCTGAAGTGCAATCATGACAAGCCTAGATTAAGATTTGCCTGTAAATCTGTGTTCTTTGATGCAAGTGCATGATGTTTGTCACAAGTGACTGGATTGATAATTTGTGGCGACATTGAAGACATTGATCAATTTGCATGAGTGTACATGTTAACTCTCATTCTACACTGGCTGCAAATGCCAAAATTCCAAACCTCATGAGCTTTGGCCTGGGGATGGTTTTTATCAAAGATTGTACCAGCGTTTTTTTCAAATTATCATACGTCCGTTGTAAGACTTTCTTAGTGTTTTATTGAAGCTCACAGACTTTTTAAATTTTTAAATCATTCGCTCGATGCAAATGGTACAAACTGAACTTCTATGAACTTTTATGATTCATTTATGGGTTGTCATTTAATGACCACAATCAGAAGACGATGGCCAACATAGAGACTATAATTCAGTCGTAATTTTTGTCTTAAGATAATTGGACATAATAAATCATACAACCTTTGATATAAAAGCCCCCTAGACCATAACATTGATTAACTCTTTACTTATTTTGATGTGCCCAAAGCAAATTACTTTTGAAAACATTGTATGAAAGGGAGAAATTGCTTGTACACATGTATCATGCAATTCAATTGTTTACCTCAATTGCTTTTGACTTTGTCTCAAAATTGCACTTTCATTTGTCAATGTTTTTATCCTAATCTTTTCGAGGTTATCTGGTCCAAAATTGTTGATGTTTTAAATGAAAACATTGAGGGAAAGTGTGTTGAATTTTTTTTTGCTACAGGGAGTATTGTAAAGTGTCAGTACCACCAAAGTAAAGTAATTAGTTTAAACTTAATTATTGTTGTTTTTATGCAGTAAGGGGAACAGATCTTCTGGAAGAAGTGAAGAAAAACAGTCAGACAGCAGAGGAAGAGAAACAGAAAAATCTTCAATTAGAGGTAAGTTGATACTAAAGAAAACTGCATTATATATAAGCCCTATCTGATGATTTGGGGTCTTATAGACTCTTTATACCCCCCACAAACAAAGTTATGGGAGGGTATATTGGAATCACCCTGTCCGTTCGTCCGTCTGTCTGTCCATATATCTTGTAAGAGCAACTCCTCCCTTTAACAGCTAGACCGATTCTGATGAAACTTTACACAGTTGCAGTACACAACCTGAGGATGTGCATAAAGTAAGATTATCCCGGTCGGAAAAGCGCAACTCCTCCTGAATGGCTGGACCAATACTGATGAAACTTTACACATTTGCAATACACAACCTGAGGATGTGCATGAAGAAGGAGAAAATATGGAAATATTTCAAGGGAGATAATTGCCATTACTTAGTCCAATATTGCAATATGTGGTGACAGGTCTCGTAAGCGCAACTCCTTCTGAACGGCTGAACCCATACTGATGAAACTTTACACAGTTGCAGTACACAACCTGAGGATGTGCATGAAGAAGGATTATCCCGATCAGAAATATTTCAAGGGAGATAATTGATATTTGATATGGCCTAATCGGCCTTCCAGGGGAATGCAAAATTGGTTCTTCTCCATGCATTCCCCTGTATGAAAATGGTTGTTCACATTAACAATATAAACTGTAGTGTGGGACGGAGGGGTATCCTTTTGTGAGTTCACTCACAGTTCTAGTTATATTTTATAGATCATAGAAAGGTAAATTGGTGTGAAACTAATGGGGCTACAATAGCTGTTCTAGTTTTTAGCTCACCAGTGCACGATGTGCTCAAGATGAGCCATTGTGGTAGCCTTTTCTCTGTCATGCGTTATCAACAATTTCTTTAAACAAGATCTCCTTCAAAACCACTTGGCTCAATTTGATGAAACTTAACATGGATATTCCTTGGGTGGTGCCCTTTCAAAGATTTGAAATTTAATTCCATTCAAAACTGGTTTCCATGGCAACTGAACAGATTTCTTTTTTTAAAAAGCTTTGAAAATCTTCTTGTCTAAAAACCAAAAGGCCTAAGGATTTGTTCAAATTATGGCCCTGGGGTCAAAACCGGGGGTCACCTGTTTTACATAGAGTTATACATGTAAATGGAAAAACTAAAAATGTTTAAACTATGCCCCTAGGGTTGAAATTGGCCCTACCCCTGGGGGTCGCCTGTACAAAAATAGCATTGAAAACAGCTTGAATGCCCAATAAACCCAAACAGGGTTTTCAAGTCAAGGGTGGATTAGGTAAGAAATAAATACTATACTGTTAACTAAATGACCCAGGGTTAAGATGGATAATTATAGTAATTAGCGTAGGGTAGGTAGAATGCCAAAATAATGAATTGATCTATAATAAGATTTTATGCATTATTTTTATAAGTGAAGGCAAATAATTATCAGGATATGTTGACTGATGAACTGATCTGAAGTGAAAATTAAAAGTTGAGAAAATTAGAAACTCCTTTCTTTTACTTCCTTATTAAATGAGCCATATCAAGTAAATTAAATATTTTTAATTTTTCAAATGCATAGATAAATGTTTCAGTCTTGACTGTCTCTAACAGAAGTTATACTTTCTTTCTTTAAATGGTGTTTTAGGCCAATTTCATCATTACATCAATCAATTTCCTTGGTAAATATTTGATACTCTTGAAACTGTTTTGTTTTATTGGGGTTTTACGCCACTTTCAACATTATTAGCTCGACTTTTGAAAAAAACGAGAGCTATTGTCATGACCCTGGCGTCGGCGGCGTGGTCGTCCGGTTAAGGTTTTTTGTTCAGCTCAGCTTTTTTTCTGTTTTCTAACAAACTACTACTGTTAAAGTCACTAAACTTCATAAACATAATCAAAATATGTTAAATAATAAAAGTATATAGCTGGAAATCTTTATTTGTTTCACTTAAAACTTCAAAACCTAAGGTTAAGGTTTTTTGTTTAGCTCAGGTTTTTGACAATTTTTTACTCATGAGATTTCATATCTTAAAAACTTTTCTTTTTTTTTGCTTGAAACTTCACAAACTTGCTGAGTGTCTTAAGTTGACCTTATATAAAAAGTAATATATCTCTGTTAAGCATTGACAAAATTATCTCCTCATTTCGATTTAGAAAATCTACTTTGAAGGGAGAAAAATGGTGATAACTGAAACACAATTTAACCTATAGCTTTGAAACTTGCTTAACTTATTCAATGTCTTAACATAACTTTATACAACAAGTTCCATAACCCTGAACTTAATATTGACCAAATTATCCCCCCTTTTGGACTTAGAAAATCTACACAGAAGGTGTTGTCATCCGGTTAAGGTTTTTTATTAGCTCGACTTTTGAAAAAAACGAGAGCTATTGTCATGACCCTGGTGTCGTCGGCGGCGGCGGTGGCGTGGTCATCCGGTTAAGGTTTTTTGTTTAGCTCATTTTTTTTATATATTTTTTCTGCCTATCAGTCGAGCGTCTGTGCCGTACGCGGTGCTCTTGTTTTAGTTATATCACGGCGACAGTGCACTTATTCATGATCCCTGGGTAAACAAACCAGTACTAGGCCAGAAAATGTGCCTTGCCCAATGTCTCTTTAAACTGTACATCAGTCATAATTCTATCCCTGAAATCCTGATTTCCAAGGATCAATCCTGGGTCTCATGTTCAAGAGACGGACACTAACCGTTAAATCATTGACCACTCATTCAACTGTATTATTGTTCTAGATTGATGATCTTATAAAATGCTACAAGTGTAGTCTCACTATCCCTTTCCCACATATAGACGTTTTCTGACGCCTCTGCAGCAGACTACTATTGAAGACCATTGTGACCAAAGGAGAAACAAGCACTCAAGGTTTTCAACTTTTTCCTGTACTTATGCCCTCATTCATATAGATGTTCCTTGTTTTTGCTTAGATGTTTTCAAAGTCGTCTGCTGCAGAATTGTTGTTTGTGAGAAAGGGCTATACAACTGCATAGCCATAATTACAAGATAAGAGGTAATATTAGTTCCCTTTTCCCCATGAGTAGGCCTATTATGTAAATCGAGAAATTATAGGTCAAGTGACACTGTATATATATAGCAGCTGTTTGCTCAAAGATTTATCCCTATTTTTGTATACCTGGGCATCAGTTTTGGGCATTATTGCTCTGCACAAAAGGCAGAGCGATCAAGTTGCAACTATTTTCTGCATATAGAATATAACCCTTATTTTCTCTGTCACAATGAATAAGCGTTATTAAAATGTTCTCAGAAATATAAAGAAACCCATCTCCCACATACAACGAATCTGCAGCAAACAACTTTGAAAAGTTCCTGGAAAAAGGATGAGCAATTTTTGTTCTACTGTTTGCAAAAGTTGTTTATTGCACATCCTTCAAAACGTGTCTGAAGGGAAAGGGTTAATAGACCAGTCATCCTATGAGAAAATAGCACCTAATCTTCAAGTAATTGCAACAGAATGTTTTTAACCTGTTTCCATAATTATGTTCAATGTATTATGGATAACATATAAAAAGTCAAACGAAATATTTGAATGCAAAAAGTGTTTACTTTTAGCCATTTTCAGTCTCCAAATCAAAATCACTTGTAGAAATATAACTTCACTAATCAAAAGGTTTCAGACAAAACTAAAACCACTTTATATCTATCAAATTCAATTTAAATCCTGAATGAAACATGCATTTTTAGCTCACCTATGCACGAAGTGCAAGGTGAGCTTTTGTGATCACTCACCGTTTGTCGTTGTTGTCGTCGTCCGTCCATTCACATTTTCCTACAAATTACTTCTCCTAAACCAATTAACTAAATTCAAAATAATTTTACAGGAATGTTCCTTGGGTGGATCTCTTTCAAACTTGTTCAAAGAATTCTATTCTATTATGTTTTACATAGATAGGGAAAAAACTTTAAAAATCTTCTTGTCTAAAAGATATTCGGTATGTAACATCATCTAGTAGACCTCTATCAAGATTGTTCAAATTATAGCACTTGGGTCAAAAATGACCCCTCCCCGGGGGTCACTTGTTTTTCATAGACTCATATAGGGGAAAGAACACTGAAAACTTTTTAAGTTTGATTAAAGCAGGTGAGCGATATAGGACCATCATGGTCCTCTT
This sequence comes from Serripes groenlandicus, assembly GCA_031761405.1. NCBI lineage: Eukaryota > Metazoa > Mollusca > Bivalvia > Cardiida > Cardiidae > Serripes > Serripes groenlandicus. The sequence goes on along the minus strand of JASEVX010000005.1, from coordinate 92,910,406 downwards.
GTTTTAATATATTAATATCAGGTGATAGGTCAGTTAATCCTTTCCCTTATTACAGATAGACCAATTGTTTGAATATTGACCATCATGGTCCTCTTGTTTTAATATATTAATATCAGGTGATAGGTCAGTTAATCCTTTCCCTTATTACAGATAGACCAATTGTTTGAATATTTAGGAGCAATTTTCTCCTTTATTTACACATGGGTTTCTGCTAAGTTTATAATACAAATTTAATCGTACCTCAGTGGTATTAATTTTGTTTTTAACTAGATGTCTTAGATAAAGTATTATAATGAGATCATAATTAACATATCAGATAATGGGTAAAATATGTAATCAAATTCAATATTGCACTGCAGAGTATGTGATCAAATTCAATATTGCCATGCAGAGTATATAAAAATATCACCTATCAGGCTATGAGGGTATTGTATTGTTAGAGTAATCAAACAAAATCGATCTCATAAAATTGATGTTATTTGTTCTGGATGCTTAATGTCACATAGTACAGCCTAGTATATGATTGTTTAGTTTATATAAATACCTATCAATAAATACCTTTACCTGTTCAGTAAGGGATATAGTGTTTGATCTGTGCTGTGATGTTTATGGATTTAGTTTGATGTGGATATCAGAAGGGTCAGTAGTTATATTCTGTCATCATAATGTAGGAACTAATTTGATTTCCTTAAGTATTTTTTGACAACATAAGCCTGATTTTGACAGTTGTGCTGTGATATTTACCTGTATTATTTTGATAAACATGTGTTTTCATAAAATTTGAACTGGGATTCAATTTATGTTTCCCCAGTATGTGAATTGTTATAAAACAAAATATATATATACTTTGTATATTTCAAAAGTCGTCTGCTGCAGATGATTAAAAAAGGCTTCTTTAAGTGGGAAAGGATTAACCCAAATTGTAGCATCTGAAAAAAAGGGGGAAAGCAGGAAGTAAAGTCCCTGTTAATGGGAGCATACTATTTTACAGAGCTGGAAATTTTGAGACTGCAAGATAAAGCAAGTGCAAGGTTTTCTCTTTCCTCAGTACATTTTCAAACATTGATCAAATTCTTCAAAATCTTTATTTGAGTACTACTGAGAAGAAAGGATACAAGATATAAATCAACATTGAGCAATATACATTTTATGGTTCATGAATCAAAGTTTTTTTTATACCAAAAAGGAACATAATACAGTTTTCCAATGTGTGCACCTATGTAAAAACTTAAGAGTTAAAGCGCAGTTAACGAAACTTGGTAGGTGCTAAGATGGGAATTATAGAGATAATGCACATCACAAATCTAGGTTGCTTGAAACTCAAGGTCACCTTATTTAAGGTGAGTGGTTGTATATTGTGATTATAATGCTGAAAGTGTTATGAATTGTTTCATGGTTTCTTTCGTAACTTGTGATCTCTGTACTGGGTTTCTACCTGATATGCAGGGAGCTTCTAAATGCTTGCAATTCTTCAATGACTTGCTAACTCTCCTATTTGATAAACGCCATACACTGTCTATGTTTTCATCTTAGCCAAAGCTTATTATCCAGTCGGTGGAGTAATGGTATTCTTATATTATAGAATGATAGTTCTTTGCATTTTCCCCAACTTATTTCCATTAACCCTTTCCCTCATATGACAATTCTGCAGCAGACGACTTTGAACATACTGTGTCAAAACAAAGAAAATCTCCATAATTAAATGGATAACCTATGACAAAAAGTGGAAAATATTGTTGCAAAAGGATAAATTGCATGTTTTGTGCAATTTCTTCTTTTGTCACTATGTTTTCAAATAGCCGTCAGCTGCTGAGGCGTTAGAAAGCGTCTCTATGAGGAAAAGGGTTAAGAAACTCTTAAATTGATGTCTAGCCTTGACAGATATTATTGTATGACTGTAAGTTATCAAACAAAAAAAGCATCTCTGGTAAATTGTGTGTCTATAACGATTTATATATGTGTCTAGCTGCCTCTAAAAGCATTCTTACCAACCTTTTCTCATTCTCAAGGGGGAGTTTCATGATCTCAAAGTGGGAAATTGGAGTTTGAAGGGGGAGATTTTTAGTGCGTAGAATTTAACAGTAGAAATTTTCACGATAGAACGGAATTTAGATAACTATGCAGGAAACAATACTTTCAATATTTATAGGAAAATAATAAAATAAGACTCATTTTGAGAATGTCTTCTATTTAACAGAATATTTACGACTGTATGTTGGCATTTAAATATTATTTTGGCATGTTTTCAAATTCATGCATTGATATTAAAAAAATCTTTTAATTGTGGTTATCTAGAAAATCAAGAAAGTTGTCTTTTGTGTCAATTACTTTTCATATTGCATCCAAGAAAGAAAAATCTAAACCACATAGAAATCATTTAGTTGACAGACACACATTGTTTTGAACTTGTTGAAAGAAAAGGACTTTATATATAATCAGTGACAATTTGTTTAGAAGTGGATGTTACAAAATGGTTGTAGTAATTTTCAGTACATTCATATATACACTGGCACTCCTCTATAAAACTCTCCGTTTTAAAGCGGATCCCGTTATAACACTGGTCTTGCTTGGCTTCCAAAATTAATTGCATGAATTATTTGGGAATAGAATTATAAATTTTCAAAAACCTAACGTTTGAAACACCAAAATACGATCCAAGTAATAGATCTCCACTGCAGTTAATCCACATGTTTGCATAACGCTTTGTTCAACATTACAACAATAAACAGGTAAAAAGTAGATATCGTTATCGAGCAACGGCAGTATCACGTTAATCATAACAATAGACAGATAAAAAAATCGATATTGGGTGTAATTATTGTTTGGGCATTACGCTTATTGTGTTCAGTCACCTTGCAAACTGATACAACTTTAATCGACTGCAGCTGTCATAGTGTGACAAACGAACAAGCTCAATTTTAAACTTCATAATGTAACAAACAAATTTCGCAAAATTTTGTCTGGATGTCATCCATTACTTTCTCAGAGGTCGAAAACTATGGCCGCCAGGGGGCGGGGCTATTTTGCCTTATATGGCTATGGTTAAAACTTAAAATATCTTCTTCTCCAAAAGTGTGAGGCCGATTTTCAAATAATTTTGTAGAAATGTTCCTGACCCTCTATCAGATTCCTTCAAGCCATGTTGATTGGTAAAAAAACATGGCCCATTAGGGGCCGGGGCTGTTTGGAGATTTAATGTTTGCCTAATGGCCATGGGCCTCTTGTTAAATATTGTTAAATAAATTTGTAGAAATGTTTCTTGGGTGATCCTTTTTTAGATTCCTTCGGCTATGTTGATTCTTCAAAAAATAAGTGTGGGGGGGGGGGGGGGGGGGGGGGGGGGACTGTTTTTGCTTTATATGGCTATAGTAAAAGCTTATAAAATCTTCTCTTCCCAAAATGTCTTGCCGAGTTTTGAATAATTTTGTAGAAATATTCCTTGGATGACCCTCTTTGAGATTCCTGTCAGCCATGGTTATTAGTTATACAACGCTGCCAGAGGTAGGGCTGTTTTGCCTGATATGGCTAGAGTGAAAATAAAAAATAATCAGGTGAGCGATCCAGGGCTATCATGGACCTCTTGTATAATATACTATATTGTTTTAGGTCCTTTTAGCCAGGCCTCCGGAAAACCGTAAAATTTCTGGTCCGAACCATATTTAAACTCGCCGGACTGGTTTCAATCTTAAAACTTGTAAAAAAAGCAGTCCAGATATTTCTATAAATTTCACTATGTAACACCTACTCTATTTGTCACTTTGTAAACGAGAACAGAGTTGTCTATAAACATTCAAGAGATTCACTTTCCGTGACGTTAACAGTATTATCAATCCAATTAACTTTGACAATCGTGTAAACTGATAGATAATGCCAATCAGAATACCTCGGTGATGGATGACGGAATTACCTGAGAAAAATCCAATTGAATGCATGCAGTAATGGTTTCGTGATCTGATTGGCTGTTGGGATTTTAGGAAATTTCATGTGACTTTTGTAACCTTTCAAGATGGCGACAGTGGCATGGAAAAAGAGATACTTACGAAATGTTTCATAATAATAAAAATGTCACTGTATATATATAAGGCAGAAGTTTTAACCGATTACTGCGAAGAAGCGCTGCTATCCATTACTGCACACAGGTGCATGAGAGCGCTTTTGTTTTTGTATCTAATGTAATCTTTTTGAAATTCTGAAATTTCTTTTAATTTGGTTAGAAGCACAATAAAAGCCTTCACATCTCAGAGATCTGAAATTTGTATACATATATTTGGTTAGAAGCACAATAAAAGCCATCACATCTCAGAGATCTGAAATTTGTATACATATATTTGGTTAGAAGCACAATAAAAGCCATCACATCTCAGAGATCTGAAATTTGTATACATATATTTGGTTAGAAGCACAATAAAAGCCATCACATCTCAGAGATCTTAAATTTGTATACATATATTTGGATAGAAGCACAATAAAAGCCATCACATCTCGGAGATCTGAAATTTGTATACATATATTTGTTAGAAGCACAATAAAAGCCATCACATCTCAGAGATCTTAAATTTGTATACATATATTTGGTTAGAAGCACAATAAAAGCAATCACATCTCGGAGATCTGAAATTTGCATACATATATTTGGTTAGAAGCACAATAAAAGCCATCACATCTCAGAGATCTGAAATTTGTATAAATATATTTGGTTAGAAGCACAATAAAAGCCATCACATCTTGGAGATCTGAACTGTTTGGTAATATACACAATAAAGAACTATCACATTATTAGATATCTGAACTGTGTATAGGTTTGGTAAGAAACACAATAAACAACTATCACATTATTAGATATCTGAACTGTGTATAGGTTTGGTAAGATACACAATAAACAACTATCACATATTAGAGATCTGAACTGTGTATATGTTTGCTGAGAAACACAATAAACAAACACCATATACTAGAGATCCGAAATGTGTATATGTTTGCTAACAAACACAATACAAAACTATCACATATTAGAGATCTGAACTGTGTATATGTTTGGTTGGAAACACAATGAACAAGTACATGTATCACATTATTAGAGATCTGAACTGTGTATATGCTTGGTAAAAAACACAATAAACAACTATCACATCTTTGAAAGCTTAACACTTCTTTTTGGATGGAAACAAAATTCAGATTTATAATGTAGTACTTTTAAATGAGAATCTAAATTGATAACATCTTGCATTTCAGGAAAGCCTTAATCACAGTGTTCTTGCCAGAAATGGGGATTTGAAGGATTTTTGGAGACTTGTACACAATCCAGAGGAGGACGAATCTTCAGAGGTAAATTTAAACCTATCCTTGATATAGAATGCTAATTGACACATTTGCAGCAGAAGAATACTGTAACATTGTGGGAAAAGGTTAAGTTGCTGAAAACAAACAATTTATCACCAACAATCTTTTCTAGACGTTGATTCAAAGATGTTTTCAAAGCAGACCAAAATAAAAATGTCAGATCGGGTAAAGTTCTTACATTTCTATTTCAAGTTTTCTTAGTTTTAACCCTTTCCTACATACAGACACTCTTGTCCCCTCTGCAGCATTTTTTTGCTAAAATGTGGCAAAAAGAGAAATTGCTCATGAATTTTTCCACAATATTTTTAACTGTATTCAATAATTTTTAGCTCCACAGTCGAGCTTATGTCATGGCGAATTGTCCGTTGTGCATGCATGCATCCGTAAACTTTTTGCTTTAAACAACTTCTTCTCAATGTCCTCTCCTAAATTCCTTCAAATTTTTTGGATCCATGCAAAAAAAGTTGTTGTAAAAAAGTTAATAATCCTGCTATGGTTTTCTTTAACCCTTTCCCTCATACAACAAATCTGCAGCAGACGACTTTGAACATATTTTGTCAAAAGATAGAAAATCTCTATAATTGAATGGATAACCTATGACTAAAAGTGGAAAACATTGTGGCAAAAGGAGAAATTGCTCGTTTTGAGCAATTTCTTCTTTTGTCACTATGTTTTCAGAAAGCCGTCTGCTGCAGAGGCGTCAGAAAGCGTCTATATGAGGGAAAGGATTAAGTCTTACAATCCTTTTTGGTGCGGATAGGTTCTATTAGGGATGAAATCCTACGGGAGTAATACAGTCAGTAGTCCATGAAATAAAATCCAAAAATCATTACAGGAGAAGAGATGTATCTGAGGTTTTTTTCTGACATATCTCATTTTCTTTGTTTGGAATAGAAAAAAATTCCAGTTTGATTGATCAGTACTTTGCCTAATCAATCGGTCTACCCATTTTTAGCTTCCCTGAGCAGGAAGTGCTAAAGGTGACTTATTGTGATCAACATATATGCCCAGCGTCGGTGGTACGTCGTATTTGTGTCAACTTTTTCTCCTCTGTAAACATTGGGTCCATTTTGATAAAATTTCACAGTAAGCATCCTCTCAATGTTCGCACCAAAATTCATTCAAATGTTCTGGATCCATGCAGAATTCTGGTTTCCATGGCAATGGCAAGATAAAAAATGTTCTCCTCCCAAATCGGTTGGTCGATTTTCAATTTTTTTTGTAGAATTGATCCTTGGGTGACCTTCTATCAGATTCCTTCAAGCTATGTTGATTAGTTAAAAAACATTGCTGCTGTTTTGCCTAATATGGCCATAGGGAAAAATTTCAAAATCATCTTCTTTGATAGTATGTGGCTGCCTCGGGTGATCCACTATCATATTACTTCAAGCCATGTTGATTGGTCGAAAAACATAGCTGCGAGGTGGATGGGTTGTTTTACATGATATGGCTATAGGGAACTTTTAAAAGTTTTCTCCTCAGAAAGTATATTGCCGATTTTCAATTTGTTTTGTAGAAATGTTCCTTAGGTGACCCTCTACGAGATTGCTTCAAGCCATGTTGATTTGTCCAAAAATTTTTATTGTTGTTGACATGACAAATCACATTGCATAACTCATGTGAACAATCTAGGGCCCTCTTGTTATGCTTACCTTGAATGATAGTTATGAAACACATGAGAAACTAGTTGACCCTTTCCCTCATACGGCGATTCTGCAGCAGACGACTTTGAACGTATTTTATCAAAATATAGAAAATCTCCATAATTTAATGGATAACCTATGACAAAAAGTGGAAAACATTGTGGCAAAAGGAGAAATTGCACGTTTTGTGCAATTTCTTTTGTCACTGTTTTCAAATAGCCATCTGCTGCAGAGGCGTCAGAAAGCGTCTATATGAGGGAAAGGGTTAAGGAATAGAAAATATACTTTTTTTTCAACAATATCAACAAATATTTTTTCAGTCAGGGAAATATTCGACTTGTGGCTTATTTTATTTTTTCATTATTCGTATTAAACGTTTCGAACATAGTACAACACATCTGCAGCAGAAGACTTTGAAAACGTATAGTTCAAACTATAGAAACTCTATAAATGGAAGAACAATTATTGAATAAAGTCGGAAAAAATTGACAAAAGGAGGAATTGCTCATTATAAGCAATTTATCCTTTTGCCACAATGTTTTCAAAAGTCATCTGTTGCAAAGGCATCAGAAGGCATCTATATGTGTATATGTGGGAAGTTAAATTAAATTTATTTGGATGGCAGATGTTAAAACACTATTGCCTCTTACACCTGATTGATTTGCTTCAGAGGACTTAAACTCTCTAGCATGCAGTTGCAACTTGATGACAACTTTTGATAGCATTTATTCATAAAGATAAACTGCATATTATGAACTATTCTACTTTTACCACCATGTTTTCAACTGTATTCAGAAAGTAAGTTTTTATTAATTGAGATTTCAGTTATTAGCATCTCTCAAAGTACCACTTTTGGTGAGGGATGAAAATCAATTCAACGAATTTGCTTGATGGAATTGTTTTTTCATGACATTATTTATACCAGGATACTCATTTGTCTGTTTTAGAGTGACAACTCCCTATCAGCTTCAACAGAGATATTGAAAACACAGATAAAGCAAGACATAGAGAATCTCAGAGAAAAACTCCAGAAACGGGAATCTGTACTTCAGTCATTGGTAACAAATTTCATTCCTGAATTTATTCCTTTTTTCCACCTTTTCTGTTGCACATACTGTCTTCAGCAAGGGGCTCTTAAGAGCCAATTGCTAAAGTAGGCAGATTCATAAGAACCACATCGAAATTTAGGCTGGAATCAGTCCCTATTGTTAAAGCCTTATTAAAATATCAGCAATAAATGACTCCAAATAAAAACATGGCCGCTAGGGGACGGGGGCTATTTTGCCTTATATGGCTATAGTGAAAATTTAAAAAATCTTCTCCTTCGAAAAATGTGTCGGACCGATTTTCAAATAATTTTATAGAAATGTTCCTTGGGTGACCCGCTATCAGCTTCCTTAAGTCATGTTATTAGTCGAAAAACATGGCCGCCAGAAAATGGCTATTTTGCCTTAAATGGCTTTAGTGAAAACTTAAAAAAAATTCTCCTCAGAAAGTGTTTGGCCGATTTTCATATAATTTTGTAGAATTCTTCCTAGGGTGACCTTCTATCAGATTCTTTCAAGCCATGTTGATTGGTCGAAAACTATGGCCGCCAGGGGGTGGGGTTTATATGGCTAAAGTGAAAAAAAAATAAAATCAGGTGAGCGATCCAGGGCCATCACGGCCCTGTTTTTATTTATTTACAAATTATGATTTATATAGAAAGCACAAAAGCAAATATTAGGTCAGGGACACTATATTACAGGGATATGAAACGCGTGCGGTTTCATCAGCCTTATCAGTAATATGTTGGCCTCACTTCGTACAGGTATCGGCCATTTTGATTTACCCATTCCGATAGATAACGACCTTCACTTGCGTATGATAACGGTTACTTGCGTGTAAATACGGCTGTTTTCGTTGATTTTCTAGCGCTCTTTACAGTAACCAGGGACACAAAATATAGACTCCCAGCATATTTATTTCATATATACCTGCCACGATTCTTCGAATTCTTTAAAAAGTTCCAAGCGAAGTAAAAAAAAATTGCTGTTTTAGGGGTTCATGACACTGCGTGTACCTCCCTGATATTTGAGAACGTCGAAAGAGAGATATTTACTAATGGGTTAAAAAAGCTGTCCAAATATGACCTTATAATTATCATATTAAAAGATAAATTTAGAGGTCTGCTTTGATATTCTCCGTCCTTTTGTTTTTTAAATGATTTCAATGCAAGCTGGTGATAATTAGACCTTCACTTGCGTATGATAACGGTTACTTGCGTGCAAATACGGCTGTTTTCGTTGATTTGCTAGCGCTCTTTACAGTAACCAGGGACACAAAATATAGACAAAAGATTCAAATTTGTGTAAAATAATTTATTCTTTATCAAGAAGTCTTAGTCAAGTGGTATTTTAATCTTTTCAAAATAAAAACAATAACTGGTTATTACAATACATTATTTTTTTATTAAAAAATCGTTTGATGGAAAAACAGATTGTTATTGAAAACATGAGATTATCTCTTGATTGAGGTGGCCCAAAACAATAAAATATATGCAATTCTAAAGAGGTCTATACTATCACACTGACCAGATGGCAGGGTGACTTATGTTATGTAACATTATGCAATCATTTCCTGTCGTGTTCCTGTCGTGTTCCATATGTGTTGGTTACATACTAATTAATTGGTTTTATAACCCTTTCATTGTTCATACAGGGAAATGGGCTAATTGGTAATTAAACTCTTATTAATAACCCTTCTCGACATTCAAACATCTGCAGCAGACAAATTCGAATTCATACTTGGCCATTCATTTTTCAAATATATCTAAGATTGTAAATGTAATTATGATTTAATAAAAAAGGGCAAACCATTTTTTTAAAGGAAAAAAAATGCTCAAGAATCTTGACAATCATTTTTGGATGCAGCACACGACTTTTGAAAACAGTACAACAAAAGGAGAAATTGTTCATAATGGCTCCTTTTGTCACAATGTTTTTAACTTTATTCAACACTTGTTCTTTGATATTTTGTCTATGATGTTCTAGGTCGTCTACTGCAGATTTGTTTTATGTGAGAAAGGGTTAACTTTCACTTTCATTCATATACCAATATTTTAATACATGTTACGTATATACATTCATTCATGTACATGTACCAATGTTTTAATATTATACTGTATATCATATAATTATTGATTTCCTAGCTTTCTTTGCTAAAGGAGTGCATTTGTTTTTCGTTTTCTTTGGCCTCCTGCCAATTCGTCCCCTTCTGCTGCCATGAAGTTTGCCCATTCTGAAATAAATTAACATTGAATAATGAGTATACACTTTGCCTTCGTTGTTAAAACAGGGATATATTTCATTGATTAAAAACCTTATATCATGAATTAATTGTTGGAAAGTTACACACAAATCTAGGTACCCATAATTTTCATTAATTGGTCGCCCTTTGTTAAAATTTATCCGCGTTTTTCTCAGTTTTTCTCAAACAATTCTAGGTGAATCTCGGCATACAACAGGTTTGTGAAAATAATTTAAACCAACATTGATCATTCAACATTATCAATCTGCCTTTAAATGTATATATATTGGTAATATAGAAACGCAAATAATGTTTTGTATAAACCCGATTCGTTATTTTTCTAAATGTCCGCCATTTTTCTAAATGTCCGCCATTTTTTTAAAATTTCATCTCATTTTTTCTCAGACAATATTAGATTCTCCATTGAATACATACAGGTTTGTAAAATAATTTAAACCAAGATTGATCATTTAACATTTACAATCTGACCTTTGAATGTGTTTATAACAGCAATATTTAACAGTAATTGATGTTTTGCATAGCCCCTATTTGTTATTTTGACAAAATGGCCGTCATCTTTTTTAAAATTCATCACATTTTTTCACAAGTTTTCACAAACAATTCTAGAAAATTTCCGGCAAACATCAGCTATATTAAAATAATAGGGACACAGTTTGGCCAATGATCTTTTATAATATAACATTGAAATGGGTTTATAACGGCAATATAGAACACATGGCGGTCCCCCGCATAGCCTATATTCTTCGTTTTGACTTTATTGACCACAATTTTGTTAAATTTCATCGCATTTTTTATCATTTTTTCTCTGACAATATTAGATTCTTCATTGCATACAACAGATTTGTAAAAATAATTTAAACCAAGATTGATCATTTAACTTTTACAATCTGACCTTTCAATGTATTTACAAAGGCCACATTGAACAGTAAATGGTGTTTTGCATAGCCCCGATTCGTTATTTTGACAAAATGGTCGTCATCTTTTTTAAAATTCATCGCATTTTTTCACAAGTTTTCACAAACAATTCTAGAAAATTTCCGGCAAACATCAGCTATATTAAAATAATAGGGACACAGTTTGGCCAATGATCTTTTATAATATAACATTGAAATGTGTTTATAACGGCAATATAGAACACATGGCGGTCCCCCGCATAGCCTATATTCTTCGTTTTGACTTTATTGACCACAATTTTGTTAAATTTCATCGCATTTTTTATCATTTTTTCTCTGACAATATTAGATTCTTCATTGCATACAACAGATTTGTAAAAATAATTTAAACCAAGATTGATCATTTAACTTTTACAATCTGACCTTTCAATGTATTTATAAAGGCCACATTGAACAGTAAATGGTGTTTTGCATAGCCCCGATTCGTTATTTTGACAAAATGGTCGTCATCTTTTTTAAAATTCATCGCATTTTTTCACAAGTTTTCACAAACAATTCTAGAAAATTTCCGGCAAACATCAGCTATATTAAAATAATAGGGACACAGTTTGGCCAATGATCTTTTATAATATAACATTGAAATGTGTTTATAACGGCAATATAGAACACATGGCGGTCCCCCACATAGCCTATATTCTTCGTTTTGAATTTTTTGACCACAATTTTGTGGAAAATATCGACTTCAAAAACTCGTTGCAATAACTATCATTTTTTGTTTAAATACAAGCTCAAAGTTAACGTAAATGTAAGAAAAAAAGATAGAAATTATGTTATGTACTTACATTCTCGGTTATTCCTTTTTAAACTTATTAATTTTAATAAAACATCCGTCTATCTACATCGATAGCCATCGCGGAAATGAATGTACGAAGTGGATAATGACCAGAGCGGCTAATGACCGCTTTTCTTACAGCGAGGCGAAGATAACGGAGCTTATCGATTCGCTTCATATCCCTGTATATAGTGTCCCTGATTAGGTCAATAAAGCAATGATTATCAAAGAAAATTAAATTTTTCTATACCATCCATCCAAACCTAGGTTTTTGGCTGAATTGGCCAAGTTTTATGCTTTTGCGTAATATATAGGTCTTTGCAAAGAAAAAATAAGAAAAGAATCACATATTAAGGTTTTACTGTGTCAAATGTTCATAGAAATGATCAACATTAATATTTATGCGATATTCTCAGACTTTTTAGACAACCAGTTCATCATTTTCAACCAGTTTGACTGTATCCAAACATTTTTGCAGATAACACAAAATTGACCTATCATTTTTTGGACTCAAAAGCTCTTTTAGACACCTTTTATGCCCTCAGAGATCTGATTTTTAGCTCACCTGAGCTTTGCTCAAGGTGAGTTATTGTGATCGCCTTTTGTCCGGCGTCCGGCGTCCGTCGTGCGTCGTGCGTCAACTTCTTCTCCTCAGTAACCAGTGGGTCAATTGGGATGAAACTTCACAGAAAGCATCCTCTCAATGACCTCACCAGATTTCCTTCAAATTTTTGGAATCCATGCAGAATTCTGGTTTCCATGGCAACGAAACGAAAAAAACTTCAAAATTCTTCTTCTTCCAAACTGGTTGGCAGATTTTCAAATAATTTTGTAGAAATGTTCCTTGGATGATCCTCTATCAGATTCCTTCAAGCCGTATTGATTGGTTGAAAAACATGGCTGCCAGGGGGGGCGGGGCTATTTTGCCTTATATGGCTATAGTGAAAACTTAAAAAATCTTCTCCTCCGAAAGTGTAAGGCCGATTTTCAAATAATTTTGTAGAAATGTACCTTGGGTGACCCTCTATCAGATTCCTTCAAGCCATGTTGATTGGTCGAAAAACATGGCCGCCAGGGGGGGCGGGCTATTTTGCCTTATATGGCTATAGTGCAAATTAAAAAATCTTCTCCACAAGAAGTGTCAGGCCGATTTTCAAATAATTTTATAGAAATGTTCCTTAGGTGATCATCTATCAGATTCCTTCAAGCCATGTTGATTGGTCAAAAAACATGGCCGCCAGGGGGCGGGGCTATTTTGCCTTTTATGGCTATAGTGAAAACTTAAAAAATCTTCTCCTCCATAAGTGTCAGGCCGATTTTCAAATAATTTTGTAGAAATGTTCCTTGGGTGACCCTCTATCAGATTCCTTCAAGCAATGTTGATTAGTCGAAAAACATGGCCGCCAGGGGGCGGGGGCTATTTTGCCTTATATGGCCAAAGTGAAAACTTAAAATATCTTCAACATCTTCTCCTCAGTAACCAGTAGGTCAATTGGGATGAAACTTCACAGAAAGCATCCTCTCAATGACCTCACCAGAATTCCTTCAAATTTTTGGGATCCATGCAGAATTCTGGTTTCCATGGCAACGAAACGAAAAAAACTTCAAAATTCTTCATCTCCCAAACTGCTTGGCAGATTTTCAAATAATTTTGTAGAAATGTTCCTTGGATGACCCTCTACCAGATTCCTTCAAGCCATGTTGATTGGTCGAAAAACACGGCCTCCAGGGGGGCGGGGCTATTTTGCCTTATATGGCTATAGTGCAAACTTAAAAAATCTTCTCCTCCAAAAGTGTCAGCCCGATTTTCAAATAATTTTGTAGAAAAGTTACTTGGATGACCCACTTTCAGATTCCTTCAAGCCATGTTGATTGGTCAAAAAACATGGCCGCCAGTGGGCAGGGCTATTTTGCATTATATGGCTATAGTGAAAACTTAAAAAATCTTCTCCTCCAAAAATATCTGGCCGATTTTCAAATAATTTTGTAGAAATGTTCCTAGGGTGACCCTCTATCAGATTCCTCCAAGCCAAGTTGATTGGTCGGAAACTATGGCTGCCAGGGGGCGGGGCTTATATAGCTAAAGTGAAAAAAAAATAAAAAATCAGGTGAGCGATTCAAGGGCCATCATGGCCCTCTTGTTGTATAAATTTACAAAGTATTATATAAAATGAAAGCATAAAATCAAATATAAGAATATTAGGCATTAATTTTCAAAGAAATTTCAATTTTATGGAAAAAGGTTAATTGTGCACTTTGGTGTGATTTTTGCTTACAATCAGTGACACAATAGTTATGATCCTTCAAATGCAATAAAACGTACATAACTTGCCTGAATTTGTTTGAAAGTTGTCTGCTGCAGAGGTACAAGGCGTCAGAAAGCATCTGTATGTGGGAAATGGTTAACTTTTTCATGCTTTACATTTTGTGTTGCAGAAAAAATCATTTCCAAGACTGCCACTGAGGAGTAAAGGGAGATCATCCAGCTCTGCCCTAGTTGGTATGTTAGTTATACACATTTTGTGATTTTCTCCCTTGTCTTAAAATATTAGCTTGACTATTCGAAGAATATGAGAGCTTTACTACTCGCCCCGGCGTCGGCGTCCGGTTCAAATCTTGGGGCAGGTTGGCATTTTCATTCAAAAGTATTTGTGCTAGGTCTTTCATATTTGGAATATAGTTACACCTTATACCTTTCTTCATATTGTATGCTAAAGATTCTGAGTGTGACCTTCTTTTTAGGGTAAAAGACATGATTTTGGGTGGTTAAAGTTTTAGGGCAAGTTGGCATTTTCATTTAATTTTTTAATTTTTCTTAATAAGTGGCTTTCATATTTGGAATATAATTACATATAATACCTTTCTTCACATTGTATGTTGAAGATGTATGTTGAAGATGCTGAGTGTGACTTTTTGGGGGTAAAAAACATGATTTTTGTTTGATTTTGAGAATTTTATATAAATTCATAATTTTTGGTTACATTCCTTTCTAATTGTGATCATTCATTCATCAAATCACTAGCTGAAAGCCAGTCGAGCTTATGTCATGGTGAATTGTCAGTTGTGCGTGCGTGCTTGCTTTTTGCTTCAAACAACTTCCCCTCCCTAACCACGTGGCCAATTGGGATGAAACTTCATAGGAAGCATCCTCTCAATGTCCTCTCCTAAATTCCTTCAAAGTTTTTGGATCCATGCAAATGTTGAAAAGTCAAGCATGCAGTCCTACAACAGCTCTTGTTTAGAGTTTACTTTATAACAGTTAACTATGTCCCACACACATACACTTTCTGGTGCCTCTACAACAGATTACAAGTGAAAACATTGTTGCAAAAGGAGAAATTGCTCATAATGAGCAATTTCCCCTTTAACCACAATATTTTCAACATTTTCTATGTCTGTCATATGTTGGAAAGAGTTATAACATGTTTGATATGCTTTTTTTTTTTTCAGATGCACTAAACATAGACCAGGAATCTGACTCCGGATCCTTTGAATGTCATATGGGCCTGTCTGTTCAAACTGAGTGCAAGGATTGTAACAAGAACCAAATTGATCACTTGCGGCGTAGTCTGAACCAAAAAAATAACATTAGATCTGTCCCTCTTTTACGTAGACACAACAAGATTCATAATTCAATGCAACATTGGAATTTAAAACACCAGTTAAATGACAGTATGAATATAAAAGAATCAGATATATTGCAAAACAATAATGTGATATCGGTAAAGAACAAGTTAAACGCTACTCATAACTACTTAAATCACCGTGGAGATGGTTTGGCACTGCTAAATGGTGAGAATTTAGCAGACACAAACAGACAAGGGATGATTGAGAGTATACATGTTCATTCAAATAAATGTGTAAAACTGGACAATGCTGCTGATGGTGATGATAATGACAGGGATAAACAACCAGCATTGAGGAGGAGAAGTTATGTCAGCGCAATAGAAAACGAAGGTTGCTCAATAGATGACGTAAATGTTCCAAGATTACGCACAAATAGTTTCCAAACAGCGATAGGGCACGGACAATCCAGTGTATCAACAACTTCCATACCTTCAAATTCCTCTATTGGAGACACCACACCAGAAAATGAAAATTCTGGTCCCTTTCCTTGGAACAATGCCCCGAAATTTGCAAGTACCCCTCTTCCAGTGTCCAGTAAACCTGTTGCGAAAAGTGTGAACTTTTATCCGAAAATATTTGTGAAGGAAGAATCTGTTGAGATTACTGATGAGATAAGTGATATATCCAGCTCTGCAGTAAATAACCTTGAATCAGATTGTTCTGAAGTGTTCAGCAGCGGTACAAATCATTGTGATAACGGGACACAGATAGATCATAGTACTGAAAAAATGAAGAAAATATACAACAATCTTATCTACAGGTGTGTAACCTTTTGCTTTCTATAATCCATTTCCCCCATTTAACCCTTTCCCTCATATAGACGCTTTCTGACGCCTCTGCAGCAGACTGCTTTTTGAAAACAGTGACAAAAGAAGAAATTGCTCAAAACGAGCAATTTCTCCTTTTGCCACAATGTTTTCCACTTTTTGTCATAGGTTATCCATTCAATTATGGAGATTTTCTATGTTTTGACAAAATACGGTTCAAAGTCGTCTGCTGCAGAATTGTCGTATGAGGGAAAGGGTTAACAAATCGGCAGGAAAAACAAATTTGAAAACAAATAGCCAAATATTTGGGAAATCTCTATTCATGAAAATATGATGACTGACTAGAGCTAAATACAATGTGTCAAAAGGAGATATTGCTCTTCATTCACAATTTCTCCTTTTGCCACCATGATTTCAAAAGACATCTGCACATGGAAAGAGTAAAACTGTTTTACATGATAAGTTATCTGCTTTTTAAACACTGGACAATGTTCTACTTGAAAATTAATAGTATAATTTTTATACTTGAAAATTAATAGTATAACTTTGATACAGAATTTGAAAAATGGTGAAAAAAGGAGAAAATACTTGTTGAAGTTATTTTGCTTTTTCCCACATCATTTCAAGAGTGCTGCAAAAAAACTTCACAACTTGTCTATCTCAGAGAAACGATTAAAGCATATTAAATTGGTGTAAATTAGTATTATGTCAATCTTAAAAGCAATTTGTTATTAACATTGTCATTAACAATTAACCTGATGTAACCATACATGTACAAGTGGCATTTCTTTAACAATTAACCTGATGTTAAAGTTTACAGACATTAGCTTATTTGTCATATCTGGTTTATTGGCAATATGGTTTAATATAGATTCAAAAACATCTTGGGAAAAGCATAAATTGTTTATTTTGAGCATTTTCTTTTTTTGTGTGTGTTACTGGCTCAACAGGATGACATATGAGAATCACTTCTCCATTGTCTGTCTTATTGACCTATTGGCAGATGACACATGTGTTCGTTCAAGTACTCTCATTCCACAATGTTTTCAGTAGACATCTGCTTCAAAGGCATCGAATGCCGTCCCTCTGTATCAAATAGAGCGTTAAACTTCTGTCAATCTTTTATTATTTCCCACATACAACAAATCAGCAGCAGACGGCTTTGACAACAAACAGACACAATTAGGGAAACTCTATAAATACAAGTATAAATATTAAAAGGAGTTAATAATGAGCAATTTTTCCTTTTGCCATAATGTTTTCAAAAGTCGTCTGCTACAGAGGCTTCATAATGCATTAAATTTTGTATAATGCAAACTTGGCAATAATAATCTCTTTGATATACAGACCCTCTTGTAAAGAGCTGTCCGTTCTGACGGAGGAAGATTTACCATGTGTGTGTTGTGGAGAGGATTCCGAGTTGAATGTCCTCACATCCTCATCTTTAGATAGATATTCAACCTCCCCGGTGAATGAAGACTTTAGCCCTGAAGTATGGACACTAAGCAGAACAAGTGATAACTCAAACCTGTCCAGTTCACAAGACTCGGGGCATTCCAGTTCAATAACAACTTCATACGGTAATAGTGGTTCGACTGAGCAGCCTTTCACTGCAGATCTTTTTGAAGATGAAGTAATATTGTCGAGGTTGGTAAAAAAAATTATTTATCAGAAATTTTTCATGAATAGGCTCTGTTTTTAGATCACCTAGAGCCGAAGGCTCAAGGTGAGCTATTCTGATCACTTTTTGTCCGTCGTCCGTCCGTCCGTCCGTCCGTCCGTCCGTCCGGCGTTAACTTTTAGCTTTAAACATCATCTCCTCCCAAACTCCAAGGACAATTTCCGTGAAACATCACAGGACTGTTCCTCTGGTTGGCCTCTTTCAAAGTTGTTCAAAGATTTAAATTCCATTGAGAACTTTGGTTGCTGCGGCATCAAAAAGGGGGCAAAATGTCCAAACTTTAAAAATCTTCTCCTCCGAATCTGCCTGTCAGATTCAAATATAATTTGGTAGAAATGTTCCTTGGGTGACCCTCTATAAAAATTGTTCAAGCCATACTGATTGGTCAAAAAACATGGCAGTCAGGCGGCATCAGAAAAGGGGCAAAATGACAAAATGACAAAATTCCATTTTTATGAAAGTGCTTGTCTGATTTTAAGAAAATATAATACGAATCTTACTTAAATGATCCTCTATTTAATTTGTTTAAGCCGTTTTGATGGGTAACACAATCATAGCAACCAGGCGTCATCACAAAAGGGGTAAATTGAACTTTTAGCTACAAATAACAACCAACTCCTACCATTCCAATAGACCAATTTCCACAAAACATCACAGGAATGTTCCTTCGGTGGTCCTCTTTCAAATTTGTTCAAAGAATAAAATTCCATTGAGAACTTTGGTTGCTGCGGCATCAGAAAGGGGACAAAATGTCCAAACTTTAAAAATCTTCTCCTCCGAATCTGCCTGTCAGATTCAAATATAATTTAGTAGAAATGTTCCTTGGGTGACCCTCTATGAAAATTGTTCAAGCCATACTGATTGGTCGAAAAACATGGCAGTCAGGCGGCATCAGAAAAGGGGCAAAATGACAAAATTTGAAAATTCCATTTTTATGAAAGTGTTTGTCTGATTTTAAGAAAATATAAAACGAATTTTACTTTAATGATCCTCTATTTAATTTGTTAAAGCCGTTTTGATTGGTTACACAATCATAGCAACCAGGCGTCATCACAAAAGGGGTAAATTGAACTTTTAGCTACAAATGACAACCAACACCTGCCATTCCAATAGACCAATTACTACAAAACATCACAGGAATGATCCTTTTGTGGTCCTCTTTCAAAATTGTTCAAAGATTAAAATTCAAATGAGAACTTTGGTTGCTGCGGCATCAGAAAGGGGACAAAATGTCCAAACTTTAAAAATCTTCTCCTCCGAATCTGCCTGTCAGATTCAAATATAATTTGGTAGAAATGTTCCTTGGGTGACCCTCTATAAAAATTGTTCAAGCCATACTGATTGGTCGAAAAACATGGCAGTCAGGCGGCATCAGAAAAGGGGCAAAATGACAAAATTTGAAAATTCCATTTTTATGAAAGTGTTTGTCTTATTTTAAGAAAATATAATACGAATCTTACTGTAATGATCCTCTATTTAATTTGTTTAAGCCGTTTTGATTGGTTACGCAATCATATCAACCAGGTGTCATCACAAAAAGGGTAAATTGAACTTTTAGCTACAAGTGACATCCAACTCCTACCATTCCAATAGACCAATTTCCGCAAAACATCACAAGAATGTTCCTTTGGTGGTCCTCTTTCAAAATTGTTCAAAGATTTAAATTCCATTGAGAACTTTGGATGCTGCGGCATCAGAGAGTGAGAAAAAATACCCAAATTTTAAAATCCTTTTCCTCCATAATCTACTTGTGCGATTGCAAGATAATTTGGTAGAAATGTTTCTTAAGTGACCCTCTAAATAAACTGTTGAAGCCATATTGATTTGGTTGAAAAACAGCGCAGCAAGGCGGCATCAGGAAAGGTGAAAAATTACAAAAACTTTATAATTCCATTCTTATTAAAGTTCTTGTTAGATTTCAAGATATAAATGGCCTTTACTGATAAGCTGTTTCTTGAGAAGTGTCCACTCCTTTCAGTGGAAGACAGTGGTGCAGAGGTAGAGCGTCGGCCTCTCGTATCAAAGGTCCCTGGTTCGAGTCCCGTGATGAGCGTGTCCTGACTTTGGGATTTTTCCACACAAACGGCGCGAGTACTGGTGAAGTCTCCAGGAAGCAGACATCGAGCGTGATTAATCTAAGCCCAAGGCTTGTTTCACAATCGATGTAAAATAAATAAGTTAAAACTAAACTCCTTTCAGTTTCATTTGCACTCCCTGATAAAATTTCCAGATATTTGCAGTTAAATATTTGCTACTAATTTACTATCAATTAGGTGATCGATTTAGGGCCATCTTGGCCCTCTTGTTTGGTCTCCTGGGGACCAAATTCAAGTTCAAGGTGAGCTATTGTGATCTCATTTTGTCCGTCGTTTGGCGTGTGTACTGCATCAGTGTCTTTAAACAACATCTCCCCCTTAACTGGTTGGCCAATTTTTATGAAACTTCACAGAGATGTTTTTTTGGGTGGTGCCCTTTTTAAAATTGTTCATAGAATTTAATCCCATGCAGAACTCTTATTGCCATGGCAACTGATAGGTTTTAAAACATTTTTTTGTGTCTAAAACCGAAAGGTCTACAGCTTATCTTTTTGAATCACCTGCGTAGCATGGTAGGCACTTATGGATTACTTTTTTTTTTGTCTGTCGTCACACTTTTTCGTCACGTTTTCAAATAACTTTTTTTCTACTCAAAGGATTACATAGAAACTTCTGACAAATGTTTATATCAATGTGTGTGATTGGTTCACAAAAGGGGGATAATATTTTTATATCAGAGTTAATGCCCCTTTTCTGTCAAAAATTTAAATTTTCAAATTACTTTTTTTCTACTCAAAGGATTGAATTGAAATTTCTGACAAATGTTTATATCAATCATGGTTATGTGTTCACAAAAGAGGGATAATCCAAATATTTTTTATATCAAGAGTTATTGCCCCTTTTCTGTCAAAAATTAAAAAAAATTGACAAGGCCCCCTGGCAGGCGACACACGTGCTCCGGGGAGCACTCCATTCTAGTTAGTGCCTAGCATTGTCTCTAGGCCCTCTATCAAGATTGTTCAAATCATGCCTATATTAAGGGTTCATGGAGATATATAGGGACATTGGTGTTTAGCATTGTCTTTTGAACCCCTAAGGTAAAAATTGGCCTCCCCCTGAGGTCACCTGTTTTACAAAGAGATATGTATGGAAAAACTGAATAAATCATCTTGTGTGAAATCCAAAGGCCTAGAGCTTAGATATTTGGTGTGTAGCATTGTCTAGTGGTCCTCTACCAAGATTGGTTCAAATTATGCCCCTGAATTCACTATTGGCCCAATCCCAGGGGTCACCCGTTTTACAAAGATATGTATATAGGGAAAAATTTGAAAATGTTCTTGTCTGAAATCAAAAAGCCTAGAGCTTATATATTTAGTGTGTAGCATACTGTTCCTCTACAAAGATAGTTCAAATTATGCTCCTGGGGTCAAATTTGGCCCTGCCCTGGAGATAACCAGTTTTACATAGAGATTTAAAGGTAACCTTTGAAAATCTTCTTGTCTGAAACCAAAAGACCTATATCTTAAATATTTGGTATGTAGCATTGTCTAGTGGACTTCTTCCAAGATTGTTCAAATTATGCTGTGGTCGAAATTGACCCCACTCCTGCCGTCACCTGTTTTACGTAGAAAGATATAGAAACAATATTTATCATAAAGTGCCTATAAATTATCTTGCAAAGGGTTAAGCAAAACAATACTTTATTCTTTATTAGATTTGTATTAAGCAGCCACATTTTTTATTCTCCCCTGGGTGGCTGCTTCAGGTAAGTTTTACTGTATTTATAATTAGAATGAAATTAGAAATGTTGGTGAATATGGATCCAGGACTTGGCAACCCACAAAGCCTGAGATCAATCAGCCAGTGCTGCTGTGTAGGTTAATCATGGTCTTTCCAATCAACATCTTTTCATTTCATGTAACCGTTGGTTAACCCTTTCCCTCATACGACAATTCTGCAGCAGACGACTTTGAACGTATTTTGTCAAAACATAGAAAATCTCCATAATTGAATGGATAACCTATGACAAAAAGTGGAAAACATTGTGTCATCACTTGATTAGCGTCATTGGGTTAAGTTTTGCATTTAGGTCACTTACATGGAAACTATCGAAGCCATAACTTTGAAACTTGATAGAAGTGTTTAACTTATACCCTTCTTCACATTGATGCTAAAGATTTTTTTTGTATTTTTGGACTTTTGTCATTTTAAGCTCTCCTGATTTTATAAGTTTTGCATTTATGTCACTTACATGCAAACAAGGCTATCACTTAACAACTTGGAACACCTGTTAACCCTTTCCCTCATACGACAATTCTGCAGCAGACGACTTTGAACGTATTTTGTCAAAACATAGAAAATCTCCATAATTGAATGGATAATCAATCTATGACAAAAAGTGGAAAACATTGTGGCAAAAGGAGAAATTGCATGTTTTGTGCCATTTCTTCTTTTGTCACTATGTTTTCAAAAAGCCGTCTGCTGCAGAGACAGCAGAAAGCGTCTATATGAGGGAAAGGGTTAAGCTGCCAACTCTTTTCAGCAGCCAAATTTTTACTCTCCCCTGGGTGGCTGCTTCAGATAAGTTTTACTGTATTTAGAATTAGAATGAAATAAGAAATGTTGATGAATATGGACCCAGGACTTGGCAACCCACAAAGCCTGAGATCAGCCAGTGCTGCTGTGTAGGTTGATCAAGGTCTTTCCATGTCAACATCTTTTCATTTCATGTAACCGTTGGTTAAAGCAAAATAGTTTTCATTTCAGACCTCATTTACCATCCAAGGATATACAAGTTGTACAACAACATAAAGACAAAAGTACTTCATCAAGAGAAATTCCTGTAGAGAGTAAACCATTAAGATCAAATAAAGAGATGGATATTCAAACCCAATCTGTGGTACAGAACGCTGAATCGGAGGTTAGTTTTATTGAACATTCAATAAAACCAGATAGTGCTAACCGAACACATAGTGCTCCACCATTAACTTCCTGCAATATCTCTTTGATGAACTGCATGAGTGCATCAGACTTGAAACAAGCTCCAGTGTCATTGAGTAAAAATGATTCTGTTCGTCAGAATTTCAATTTTCTTAGGACTCCAGATCGAGCTGAGAGTGTGTTATCCCCACTGATGGCCATCTCTCCATTACCGAGTCCACCTCCTTCACCTTGTATCAACTTTTTACAGGTAAGTCATATTTGTAAATTGGAGCCCAAGCCAAAGAGCGGTGTATCATGTTCTGAAACCCTTATTTGACCTCAAAATCCTACCAGGAGTTGTGAGTTCGAAACTTGGATTGGCAATTCATTTCTTTCAGATGATTGACAATTCATTGTGACCACCAGTTCCATGAGTCTTTTTCACTATTTGGTTAAATAATAGTCTATAATAATAAGAAGAAGAAATTGTGGCAAATAGATAAATTGCTCATTATGAGCAATTTATCCTTTTGCCTAAATGTTTTCAAAAGTTATTATGGGGCACAGCGGTTACTCACCCTTATCTGGGCCTCTTCCATAGTATGTCGTTCGTCGTTCCTTCAAATCTTCTTCTCTGAACAGCTGACTGATTTTAACCAAACTACACAGGAATGTTCCCTCAGTGGCCCTCATCAAAAGTTGTTCAAAGATTTAAACTCTATGCAGAAATTTAGTTGCGGCATCAGAAAGCAGGAAAAATGTCAAATCATAAAAAAAAAATCTCATCTGAATCAGCTCATCGAATTCCAAGATAAATTGGTAGAAATGTTCCTCTGGTGACCTTCTTCAAGAGTTGTTCAAGCCATAAGGTATTTTATTGTGTCACCCTGCGTAGCATGGTTGGCACTTAGGGATAACTTTTTTTTTTGTCCGGCATCTGTCCGTCCGTCTGTCTGTCTGCCTATCCGTCACACTTTTTCGTCAGACTTTCAATGAGCAGGTGCAGGTGACACACATGCTCATTCCATTCTACTAATTTACATTGCCTACTCCTTGCAGTTTCATTCCCACAGTAAAAAAACCCATCCCCGATGAGCAGTTACATATTTGCCACTAAATCATCACTCAGGTGATTATTTTAAGGCCATCTTGGCCATAACTCTACATCAGATTTTGACACAATTATGCCCCTTTTTGGACTTAGAAAGTTTGTTTAAAGTTTTGCATGCAAGGTACTATCATGGATATATCTCAGTAACCACTAATGATATTGACTTCAGGGGTGTCAGACAGTCAAGTTATATAACTTTTGTATGAATTTAGTGCAAATTATGGCCCTTGTTTGACTTTGAAAACTTGGTTAAAGTTTTGCATGCAAGGTAATATCATGCACATGTCTCAGTAACCACTCAGGGATTGATTTAAAACTTCATTATAGTCTTTAAAGATATCAAACAATTAGGTTAGGTAACTCCTGACTGATTTTATTATAAATTATGGCTCTTGTTGAAGTTAGAAATTTGGGTTAAGGTTTTGCAAACAAGGTCTTTTTTTCAAAAACAGCACATGCTATTCAAACAAGACTTGTCCAACTTGATTTATAGTACTATACTATCAAGCCACTATCTCAGTAACAACTATTGACTATAGTATCAAATGGCCAAATAGTCGAGCATGCTGTCTTGCAGACAGCTTGTGTTTAGCTAAACAATTACATGCATGGTAACAAAGTGCTCACTGTGAGAAACTGTGATCATTCATCTGTTTGTCCTTCCATTCAAACAACTTCTCCTTAACCTATGGACATATTTTAGAATAATATCACAAGAATGTTCCTTATGTCAAAGAATATAATTCCATGCAAGACTTGGGTTGCCATAGTAAAAGAATGAAAAAAGGTTTTCATGAAATCTATTTCTTGCTTACACATTCTACCAGCCTGTGCAATTTTCAGAGAGAGAAAGATAGCTAAAGAAATAGAGAGAGAGTGTGAAAACCTATTTAAAGATTCAACCCAAAATCCACTAATCAAAGCCCATCTATCCCTATGTGCTTTAAAGTATATGCCGAGCCCCGGTAGCTCAGTCGGTAGCGACGCAGGCTGTCAATCCAGGGATTGTGAGTTTGAATCCCGGCTCAGCCAACTTTTTTTCCGAAGATTGACAAAAGTCAATGCGACATGCGTCATTCGTCTTCCACCAATGGGCTATAAGTCTATGTGGAAAAGCAGCCAGTTGCTTGGGAAGATTGTTGTGTGGAGTACTGGTGTGAGAAAACCAGGAAATGCATGAATAGGTGAACTGGCCACTGTGATATAACTGAGAAATTGTTAAAAACGGCGTTAAACCCCAATCAATCAATCTTAAAGTATGTTTTGACTTTTGAAACTATGAGACCAGAGAAGATCAAGAAGAGCCTGCATTTCTGCACAGTCTCATCAGGAACTTACCTGACCATCTAGTTGTACAAGCATTCTGTTAGTTTCTGAAGAAAGTTACGACCAGATCCAATTTGATCATAATTATGCCCGATTCGAAGAAGAGGGCTATATTGCTTTGCACATGTAGGTTGGTCGATCTGTCTGTAGACCAAAGCTTGTCAGAGTGATAACTCAACAATGCCTGGACCTATGGTCCTCAAACTTGACTTGGAGGTTGGGCCTGACCAGTAGATGAACCCTATTTATTTTGAGGTCATTGGGTCAAAGGTAAAGGTCACAGTGACCTTGAACACCAAAACTTTTTTTTAGCACACCTTTGCAAGGTGAGCTATTGTGATCACATTTTGTTCGGCGTCCGTGCGTCGTCAACATTTGCTCTTGTTAACACTCTACAGGTTACATTTTGCATCCAGTCTTCATAACAGTTCATCAGAACATTCATCTCCATCAAATCTTGGACAAGTTCGAAACTGGGCCATATGAGGTCAAAAACTAGGTCACTAGGTCAAATTGAATGGAAATCTTATTAACGATCTGGAGGCCAAATTTTCAAATTGAGCATATTGAAACTTGATCAGAATGTTTGTCTTGATGATAATAGGTCAAGTTCGAACATGGGTCATGTCGGGTCAAAAAGTAGGTCACTAGGTCAAATTGAAGGAAAATCTTGTTAACACTCCAGAGGTCGCAATTTTTGCTTCAGCAGTTTGAAATTTTGTCAGAATGTTTGTCTTAAAGATGTTTAGGTCAAGTTCAAATATGGGTCATATTGGGTCAGAAACTAGGTCACAAGGCCAAATTAAGGGGAAATCTTGTTAACACTGTAGAAGCGTCATTTTTTGCTTCAGCAGCTTGGTCAGAATATTGAGCTGAATGATATCTAGGCCAAGTTCGAACATGGGTCATGCCGGGTCAAAAAGTAGGTCACTAAGTCAAATTGAAGGAAAGTCTTGTTAACACCCTAGAGGCCGCAATTTTTAACTTGAGTCTGATGAAACTTTATCAGAATGTTTGTCTTGATTATATGTAAGTCAAGTTCTAACATGGGTTTGATTTTGAAGTAATTGGGTCAAAGGTCAAGGTAACAGTGACCTTGAACGCGAAAAGCTTGTCAGAGTGATAACTCCACATTGCCTGCACCCATGGTCCTAAAACTTGACATGGAGGCTGGGGGTGACCAGTAGATGACCTCTATTGTTTTTTAAGGTCATCTTGTCAAAAATCGTCCAAATATTCCTGACAACATGGCGCTTAGGGGGGGGGGGGGGGGGGGGGGGGGGGGGGCATAATTTTTGACAAACATCTCTTGTTGCAAGTTATTTCAGAAACTCTCCAAAAGTCAGTTTCAGTGTTACGCAAAGAAAGAAACAGCTTATGTAAATAAAGAAACAAACACTGACATTACCTAAGTTCCTTTAGTAATTCTATTATTTCACGGGTAAGTAGACATGTAAATACCCCAGAGGTGATTTAGATACATCTGCAGGTAATCATCCGACAAATAGCAAATCA
>JASEVX010000005.1:92067392-92145845 GCA_031761405.1 Serripes groenlandicus | reverse complement strand
TACCAAGCCTAGTTGTGCATATTGTCGGCGTGTTGCACTGGAATTATTTTTAAAGGAGTTATGGCCCCTTGAATTTCTCATACATAGTTGGTCTGTAGCCATTTCTTGTGAACACTATTTCTCAGCAACCCTTGGTCAGAATTCAATATAACTTCACAAGAATGATTGATACCAAGCCTAGTTGTGCATATTGTCGGCGTGTTGCACTGGAATTATTTTTAAAGGAGTTATGGCCCCTTGAATTTCTCATACATAGTTGGTCTGTAGCCATTTCTTGTGAACACTATTTCTCAGCAACCCTTGGTCAGAATTCAATATAACTTCACAAGAATGATTGATACCAAGCCTAGTTGTGCATATTGTCGGCGTGTTGCACTGGAATTATTTTTAAATGAGTTATGGCCCCTTGAATTTCTCATACATATGAATATTGTCAGGCACCAGCTGGGGGTATTCATCACCTTCAGTGATATTTCTAGTTCATTTTAAATCAACAATATTGAATAAACAATGTGAATGTGAATGTTTATCATAAAAAATACATCACCAATACAGTTAAATAGTGAAACTTAAAACTATATCTTGCTAGCACGTTGTTATTGAATGTTATGTTCTGTTTAAATATAAGTTGTATATCTGTGTCATACTAAAATATTATTATACCCTCTTCGAAGAAGAGGGGGTATATAGGAGTCACTGTGTCGGGCTGTGTGTCGGTCAGAAGCCAGTTATGGCCCTTTTACTCATTAAGTTATGCTGTCGGTCGGAAGCCATATTTTGACGGCCTATTTCTTACAAACCATTGGGTGGAATTCAATAAAATTTTACATGAAGCTTCTATACCAAGAGGAGATGTGCATATCCTAAAGGTCTTACAATTGCTTGTTGTTTTACAGAGTTATGGCCCTTTTACTTATTAAGGTATGCTGTCGGTCGGTCGGAAGCCATATTTTGTCCGGCCTATTTCTTACAAACCACTGGGTGGAATTCAATAAAATTTTACATGAAGCTTCTATACCAAGAGGAGATGTGCATATCCTAAAGGTCTTACAATTGCATGTTATTTAACAGAGTTATGGCCCTTTTACTTATTAAGTTATGGTGTAGGTCAAAGTGCTGTTTTGGGGGTATTTATCATCTTCAGTGATAGTTCTAGTTCATTCAAAACTCATTTTCTATTACAGGTCGATATGGATCACCCTGAAGGTTCTTATTGTGGTGTAGATGTTGATCAGTGAGTTATAAAAGAGCATGTGTTGCTATATTTGCTAGTGCTGCCCCCCCGCTCCCGAAAACAACTAATCTGCAGCAGATGGCCTTGTAAACATCTGTTTAATCATTGAATGGAGGTGAAAACATTTTGACTCATAATGAGCAAATATTCCTTTGACCACAATGCTTTCAACTCTATTAAATAATTATACTTTCATTTATAGAGATCTTATTTTGCTGCCCAGTTATTTTCAGTCATCTGTTGCAGAATTGTCATTTGTGGGAATAGGCAAAGATCTGTTAACCCTTTCCCTCATACAACAATTCTGCAGCAGACGACTTTGAAGGTATTTTGTCACAACATAGAAAATCTCCATAATTGAATGGATAACTTATGACAAAAAGTGGAAAACATTGTGGCAAAAGGAGAAATTGCACGTTTTGTGCAATTTCTTCTTTTGTCACCATGTTTTCAAAAGGCCGTCTGCTGCAGACCGTCAGAAAGCATCTATATGAGGGAAAGGGTTAAGTAACTGCTACCGTGACCTTTAGCCAAAATAGGAAAATCTAAACCGGGACATATCTCATTCCCTATAACATCTGTTAGATTCTGTAGATACTAATCTTTGGGTATGGGTATAATAACATCTATGGCTGTGTTTGTCATGCACTAAAATAAGGTAACCATTACCTTGACCTTTATCCAAAATGGGACAATCTGGTCCAGGACATATCTCCTACGCTATGACACCTGTCATATAGACGCTTTCTGACGCCTCTGCAGCAGACAGCTTTTTGAAAACATAGTGACAAAAGAAGAAATTGCTCAAAACGAGCAATTTCTCCATTTGCCACAATGTTCTCTACTTTTAGTCATAGGTAATCCATTCAATTATGGAGATTTTCTATGTTTTGACAAAATACGTTCAAAGTCGTCTGCTGCAGAATTGTCCTATGAGGGAAAGTGTTATAACATGACAAACAATAACATCTACAGCTGGTCGTGTGGCATTTTCTTGGTTTCTGAATATTCCTACATTAGTATTGTATGTCTTGCTATGATGCTGCACTTATTTTCATCTTTCCAGAGTTGATTACAACAAATATCCAGGGCTAGCTGAAGTGGAATTCTATCACGTAGAATTGAATCCTGGAGATTGTTTGTATATCCCATATAAATGGCAAGTATTGATCAATTCCCGCATACTGTTGTATATCCCATATAAATGTCAAGAATTGATCAATTCCCGCATACTGTTGTATATCCCATATAAATGGCAAGTATTGATCAATTCCTGCATACTGTTGTATATCCCATATAAATGGCAAGTATTGATCAATTCCCACATACTGTTGTATATCCCATATAAATGGCAAGTATTGATCAATTCCCGCATACTGTTGTATATCCCATATAAATGGCAAGTATTGATCAATTCTCGCATACTGTTGTTTGTCCCAAAAAAATGGCAGGAATTGACCAATTCCCACATACACCAAACTGCAGCAGACCACTTTGAACACAGCTAGGCAAAAAAAAGAAAAATCTCTATATATACTAAAGTATAATTATTGGAAAGGGATTAAAACATTGTGGCAAAAGCAGAAATTGCTCATCATGAGCAATTTCTCCATTTACCAGGATATTTTAAAAATTCATCTGCTGCAGAAGGGGTGGAATGCATATATGTATGTGGGAAAGGGTTATTCAAATCTACAGGAGCTGACTCTAAAAATCTCAATAAATAAAAGTAAAATTGCCTATTAAAAGCAGAAATTGCCTATTATAAACGATATCTCATACAACAATTCTGCAGCAGACGACTTTGAACATATTTTGTCGAAAAATGGAAAATCTCTATAATTGAATGGATAACCTATGACTAAAAATGGAAAACATTGTAGCAGAAGGAGAAATTGCACGTTTTGTGCAATTTCTTCTTTTGTCACTATGTTTTCAAAAGGCCGTCTGCTGCAGAGGCGTCAAAATGTTTTCAAAAGTCTTCTGCTGCCGATCGTTAAAATGCATCTACAAGTTGGAAAGAGTTAACCCTTTCCCTCATACGACAATTCTGCAGCAGACGCCTTTGAACGTATTTTGTCAAAAATTAGAAAATCTCCATAATTGAATGGATAACCTATGACAAAAAGTGGAAATCATTGTGGCAAAAGGAGAAATTGCACGTTTTGTGCAATTTCTTCTTTTGTCACTATGTTTTCAAAAAGCCGTCTGCTGCAGAGGGTGTCAGAAAGCGTCTATATGAGGGAAAGGGTTAACAAGGATCTTTCCTGTGTCTAGATAAGTGCATGCTGTTAACCCTTACTCTCATGCAGAAGCTTTCTGACGCCTCTGCAGCAGACGACTTTGTGGCAAAAGAAAAATTTCTCATAATGAGCAATTATTTCTCCTGTTTTTAGCTCACCTGAGCTTTGCTCAAGGTGAGTTATTGTGATCGCCTTTTGTCCGTCGTGCGGTGTGCGTCGTGCGTCGTGCGTCAACTTCTTCTCCTCAGTAACCAGTGGGTCAATTTGGATGAAACTTCACAGAAAGCATCCTCTCAATGATCTCACCAGAATTCCTTCAAATTTTTGGCATCCATGCAAAATTCTGGTTTCCATGGCAACGAAACGAAAAAAACTTCAAAATTCTTCTTCTCCCAAACTGCTTGGCAGATTTTCAAATAATTTTGTAAAAATGTTCCTTGGATGACCCTCTATCAGATTCCTTCAAGCCGTGTTGATTGGTCGAAAAACATGGCCGCCAGGGGGGGCGGGGCTATTTTGCCTTATATGGCTATAGTGAAAACTTAAAAAATCTTCTCCTCCGAAGTGTAAGGCCGATTTTCAAATAATTTTGTAGAAATGTTCCTTGGGTGACCCTCTATCAGATTCCTTCAAGCCATGTTGATTGGTCAAAAAACATGGCCGCCAGGAGGCGGGGCTATTTTGCCTTTTATGGCTATAGTGAAAACTTAAAAAATCTTCTCCTCCATAAGAGTCAGGCCGATTTTCAAATAATTTTGTAGAAATGTTCCTTGGGTGACCCTCTATCAGATTCCTTCAAGCAATGTTGATTGGTCGAAAAACATGGCCGCCAGGGGGCGGGGGCTATTTTGCCTTATATGGCCAAAGTGAAAACTTAAAAAGTCTTCAACATCTTCTCCTCAGTAACCAGTGGGTCAATTGGGATGAAACTTCACAGAAAGCATCCTCTCAATAACCTCACCAGAATTCCTTCAAATTTTTGGGATCGATGCAGAATTCTGGTTTCCATGGCAACGAAACAAATTTTTTTTAAAAATTCTTCATCTCCCAAACTGCTTGGCAGATTTTCAAATAATTTTGTAGAAATGTTCTCTACCAGATTCCTTCAAGCCATGTTGATTGGTCGAAAAACACGGCCGCCAGGGGGGCGGGGCTATTTTGCCTTATATGGCTATAGTGCAAATTTAAAAAATCTTCTCCTCCAAAAGTGTCAGCCCGATTTTCAAATAATTTTGTAGAAATGTTCCTTAAATGACCCATTTTCCGATTCCTTCAAGCCATGTTGATTGGTCAAAAAACATGGCCGCCAGTGGGCAGGGCTATTTTGCATTATATGGCTATAGTGAAAACTTAAAAAATCTTCTCCTCCAAAAGTATCTGGCCGATTTTCAAATAATTTTGTAGAAATGTTCCTAGGGTGACCCTCTATCAGATTCCTTCAAGCCAAGTTGATTGGTCGGAAACTATGGCTGCCAGGGGGCAGGGCTTATATAGCTAAAGTGAAAAAAAAAAAAAAAATCAGGTGAGCGATTCAAGGGCCATCATGGCCCTCTTGTTTCAACTCTATTAATAATTATACTTTTAATAATAGACCTTTTTGATCCTTTTGTCTAGATGTTTTTAAAGTCATCTGCTGCAGATTTATTGTATTTGTGAAAGGGTTAATTTCAATTGAATATATCTTAGCAAAATCGATGCCTTTTTTTCCCCCTTGTCCAATATAAAGAATACAGCAAACTATTTTGAAAACATCTGCAAAAATATTGCAAAAAAACGTGCAATTTCTCCTTTTGTCACAATGTTTTCCACTTTTAGTCATAGGTTATCCATTCAATTATAGAGATTTTCCATTATTTGACAAAACATGTTCAAAGATGTCTGCTGCAGAATTGTTCTATGAGGGAAAGGGTTAACACTTATAAAGACTTAATGGCGAGATGACCAATTAAAATACCAATTTTAGTTACAGCCATTTCACACCAAGCCCTCGATATGCAAGACGCAGCTGATATGTTCTTAATGTGTTTACAGGATACATCAAGTTCGATCCTTTGGAAGTAACCTAGCAGTCAATATATGGTGGAAACATTTTTTGAAAGAAGACATAAACTATAAACAATGTAATAAGCAATGTGATCCTAATTTGACCCTAAAAGATGCAACTTTTGGAGGATTTGAAGACAATGTGTTGTTTGATCCGCATGAAATAAGGTAAGTCCATTTTGTAAAACTCCCATCTTATCCAGTTTACCCCATCTGGTTAACCTGAATGCTGATAGACATGTATTGTGATACAACTGTTTCCCGCATACAGTCACTTTCTGACACCTTTCCTTGCAGCAGAGTGATTTTACTTAGATGTTTTCAAAGTCATCTGCCTTTATGTTTTTTTATGTGAGAAAAGGTTAAAAGTTGTCTGCCTTTAAACACTCTTTTTTTTGTTGAAAACATTTTGGAAATTCTTTTGAGCAATTTCTTTTTAAAAGTTGTCTGCTTCACAGATTTCACAAGTTCGCTGTATTCGGGGAAGAGCTACCAGGTAACCGTTTTGTTGACAGAAATAATTTATATGAGGAATACTTCAAAGCTTTGCTTTGACTGCCAGAGTAAATCCTGAGTTATTGCCCCTTTCAGCTAGGAATACTAATTCAAAGATGTTTTTTTTTTTTTTTTTCAGAGATCATCTCCAAAGTTTGATAAGCCCTACTCACATACTAGATTTTGCTAGATTTGTTAAAGGACTCACTGGGGTAAGTTATTACCGATGTAACATTTCAATAATACAGACAGTTTATTCAAAGAATTTATTTAGAATTTTAAATCAGATGACCCTTTTTGTGTCACCTGCGTAGCATGGTAGGCACTTAGGGATTACTTTTCTTTTTGTCCGGCGTCTGTCTGTCCGTCCGTCTGTCTGTCGTCACACTTTTGCGTCTGTCTGTCTGTTGTCCGTCCGTCTGTCTGTCGTCACGTTTTCAAATAACTTTTCTTCTACTCAATGCATTACATTGAAACTTATGACAAATGTTTATATCACTCTTTGTGATTGTTTCACAAAAGGGGGATGATCCAAATATTTTTTATATCAGAGTTATTGCCCCTTTTCTGTCAAAAATTAAAATTTTCTGTCAAGGCCCCGGCAGGTGACACAGGTGCTCCGGGGAGCACTCCATTCTAGTTAGAATTAAGAATTCATGAAAGAAAACCAGTCAAGCGTTGGTGTCAGCTCTGTGGCACTTTGCACTCTTGCTATCATTTGCAGCAGATGTTTTTTGAAAACAGTTTTATGCTGTATATTAATTGAAAGATGTCTGTTCATTTCACCACCTTTTCTCAATTTGAAGAGGTTAATGCGTCACCTCATATAGACGCTTTCTGACGCCTTTGCAGCAGTCGGCTTTTGGAAGACATAGTGACAAAAGAAGAAATTGCTCAAAACGAGCAATTTCTCCTTTTGACACGATGTTTTCCAGTTTTAGTCATAGGTTATCCATTCAATTACAAATTACATGTATGTTCAAAGACGTCTGCTGTAGATTTGTCGTATGAGCGAAAGGGTTAATAAAAATTGAAAACATTGTGGCTAAAGGAAAAATGGCTGGATTTGAGCAATTTCTCCTTTTGTCAAGGTGTTTTCAAAATATATGTTGGAAAGGGTTAATTCTTTCCAAAATACATCAAATTTGCAGCAGACAATTATCTAGACAAAAATATAGTTAACCCTTTCCCTCATACGACAATTCTGCAGCAGACGACTTTGAACATATTTTGTCAAAAAATAGAAAATCTCTTTAATTGAATGGATAACCTATGACTAAAAGTGGAAAACATTGTGGCCAAAGGAGAAATTGCGGTCGGTCGGTCGGTTGGTCCGTTGGTCTGTGGACATTTCTTGTGAACACTATTTCTCAACAACCCTTGGTCAGAATTCAATATAACTTCACAAGAATGATTGATAGCAAGCCTAGTTGCGCATATTGTCGGCGTGTTGCACTGGAATTATTTTTAAATGAGTTATGGCCCCTTGAATTTTTCATTCATATGTATATTGTCAGGCACCAGCTGGGGGTATTCATCACCTTCAGTGATATTTCTAGTTTCCAATGTTTGACAAAAGACATTGTGACAAGCCTCATTCGTCTTTACACCAATGGGCTAAGCAGCCAGTTGCTTGGAAAGACTGTGGAGAACTAGTGTGAGATAGCCAGGAAACACATGAGTAGGTGAACTGGCCGCCGTGGTATGAGGAAAATGTTTAACAATGGCGTTAAACCCCAATCAATGTTAAGCAATTCCCTCATACAGACGCTTTCTGACGCCTCTGCAGCAGACGCCTTTTTGAAAACATAGTGACAAAAGAAGAAATTGCACAAAACGTGCAATTTCTCCTTTTGACACAATGTTTCCACTTTTAGTCATAGGTTATCCATTCAATTATAGAGATTTTCTATATATTGACAAAATACGTTCAAAGTCCTCTGCTGCAGAATTGTCGTATGAGGGAAAGGGTTAATACATAATATGAACTCACCATTTTAATTTTTAGCTACGTTTGCATAGAGTAAAGAAGATAGGTGACCCTCTGTACAAAGAACTTCTAGAGGTAAGCCTTCTTAGTTTATCCGTTTCCTTGTCGTAGACAACAGTTGATGCTTTTTTACTCAATTCGTTTTATTGCCTTTCTAAATTACGTTGTTCAAAACAAACTATTCTCTGTGTTGAACTACAACTGTTGCTTGGGAAGATTGTTGTGTGGATTACCGGTGTGAGAAAACCAGGAAACACATGAGTAGGTGAACTGGCCACCATGATATGACTGAGAAATTGTTAAAAACGGCGTTAAACCCCAATCAATCAATGAACTACAACTGTAGATGTACGCTTGGTACATTGCTATTTTTTAGCTTGTCTTTTTTTAGCTCATCTGTGCACGAAGTGCAAGGTGAGCTATTGTGATTACATTTTGTCCATCGTCCGTCATCCGATCTTCATGTGTTACAGTATTATTTGCAACATAGCCACCATTTTGATAATTGCGCAATGTTAATCATGGTTCGCTTCTGAGAATTAGAACAGCGTTGAATGTAAACATCGGGGTTCACTCTCTGACTCGATCTGACAGGTGGATTACTCTGCCTTCAGCTACTGTTATTGATTGTCGCAGTGAGTGGTTTTCGCATGTAACATACAGTCACTGTTTATACACGACATGTGTATGTAATTAAGCCGGGCTACCAGACACAGGAATAAACAGTAGCCCAGTGGGCTTTCATTTGTAAATATCAGTAGCCCAAGCAATTATTGTGGTAGCCCGCGGGCTCAGGGCAATGGATTTGTCGGACACATGACTGTATGTTACATGCAAAAACCACTCGCCGTGACAATCAATAACAGTAGGCGGAGTTACCAACCTTTCAGATCGAGTGGTTTCAGCCAACCGAATCACGTCAGTAATAGTCAATTAAATTGACAATGATTTAAAACTAAACTCATGACAATATTTAAACTATTAACCCTTTCCCTCATATAGACGCTTTCTGACGCCTCTGCAGCAGACAGCTTTTTGAAAACATAGTGACAAAAGAAGAAATTGCTCAAAACAAGCAATTTTTCTTTTTGACACAATGTTTTCCACGTTTAGTCATAGGTTATCCATTCAATTATAGAGATTTTCCATTTTTTGACAAAATATGTTCAAAGTCGTCTGCTGCAGAATTGTCGTATGAGGAAAAGGGTTAAAAAGAGGTACTGTGTGAGAAACCAACCATAAGGCATTTATGACAGGTTTAGATCCAGACCAGCCAGCACATCTGTATACTCTTATCTAGCTCTGCACTGCTTGCCAATTACATGTAGTCATAGAAGGTGTCAAGAGACTTCTGTTAACCATTTGGATTCTAAACATGGATGTGTGGGCACGTCTTTTCTACATGTGTAATAATTGCGTTAGGTATGCTTTTACTAGAGCAACACTCTTGTAGAACATCTTGTTCATATTGAGATTTTTCTGCAACTGAAATGTCATACCAGTCATATGCCATGTCTCTGTCAAATTAATTGAACAAGTCACAAAGAAAACCTAAGTTTCAGAGTTTATGAAATGACTAGTAATTACGATCGAACTGCATTAGTATGAAGTTGGTGTTAGATTAGTGTTTCACCGTAGAGGTTTCCTGTATGCCTGTAGGACAAGATAGATAACAGTGTAGACTAAACAATATATGCTAATGGTAGATATCTTGTCTGAATTTACTGGGCCAATGTAATACTTAGAGAACTGTTCCTTTAATGACCCTCTACCAAAATTACTTTATGGTGAAACTTGGCCGCAAGTGTGCGTTGATTGTTTCTTTTGTATGCTACGAGTGCAAACAGTCTTTTTTAAAACTATAGCACCATTTGACAGACATATTCATTGGGTGATTCACTTCTACATGTAATAATGATTTATCTTCATTGATCAAATATTGCCTGCAGGGCATAGGCTGGATTAATAAATAAATTATGCCCTTTGTGCAAACTTTGAAAATCTTAAAAAGATTATTTCCTCTGAAAGTCCATGCTCTTTTTTTTTTGGACTTAGTTGAGTGATCTAGGGTAATCATGACATGTAAAATGTCACATGTTGTTTGGTTAACCCTTTCCCTCATATGCCAATTCTACAGCAGACGACTTTGAATGTATTTTGTCAAAAAATAGAAAATCTCTATAATTGAATGGATAACCTATGACTAAAAGTGGAAAACATTGTGTCAAAAGGAGAAATTGCACGTTTTGTGCAATTTCTTCTTTTATTACTATATTTTCAAAAAGCTGTTTGCTGCAGAGGCGTCAGAAAGAGTCTATATTAGGGAAAGGGTTAATTAATAATTTATTGGCTTAGGCTGGACTATAGGTTGGGTTTAACCTATTCCCACTTATAGACGCACTTTGTCACATCTGCATTCAATGACTTTTTGAAAACATTGTGATAAAAGAAGAAATTGGTCAAAATGAGCAACTTATCCTTTTGCCACTATTATTTCAAAAAGAAGAAATTGGTCAAAATGAGCAACTTATCCTTTTGCCACTATTATTTCAACTCATTTAAATTATTTTTCTTTCATATACAGAGACTTTTCACGTTTTAGAAAAAGATGTTTTCATAGTCATCTGGTGCAGATTTGTTGGATGCGGGAAAGGTTTAACCCTTTCCCTCATACGACAATTCTGCAGCAGACGACTATGAACATATTTTGTCAAAAAATAGAAAATCTCTTTAATTGAATGGATAACCTATGACGAAAAGTGGAAAACATTGTGGCAAAAGGAGAAATTGCTCGTTTTGAGAAATTTCTTCTTTTGTCATTATGTTTTCAAAAAGCCGTCTGCTGCAGAGGCGTCAGAAAGCGTCTATATGAGGGAATGGGATAAGTGGAGAGCATATTGACTATCTCGAGTTATTAATTTCAGGCATTTGCATTGTGCGATACAGACAAAGATGGGGAAATAACTGGGAAGGACCTAGAAACCAGTGACAATGATGTAAGTATATTTGGATTTTTGTTATTAACCTTATCCCTTTCACTCATCCAACAAATCTACAATAGACTACCTTGGAAACATCTAGGCAAAAATATCGGTAAATCTCTGTAAATGAAAGTATTATAATTGAATAGTGTTGAAGTCAATGTGACAAAAGGAGAATTTGTTCATTTTGTGCAATTTCTCCTATTGCAAAATGTTTTTTATAAGACTTCCACTACAGAGGCTTAAGAAAGCGTCTGCTTTACTTTTGTGGGAAAGGGTTAAATGATATTTTTAGAGTCTATAGAGTGCTTTGTAAATTATTTTCTGATCGGGAAATTTTAAAGACTGGATAAATTGGAAATACAATTCTGATGCAGTTGAAAAGATCATAGGACCACGGGAAAGTGCTAGATTTCAATTTTTAGCAATTTCTCCTTTTCATATAATGTATATAAAAGTTGTGTGCTGAAATGGCTGTTTAACCCTTTCCCACATACGACAATTCTGCAGCAGACGACTTTGAACGTATTGTGGCAAAAGGAGAAATCGCATGTTTTGTGCGATTTCTTCTTTTGTCACTATGTTTTCAAAAAGCCGCCTGCTGCAGATGCGTCCGAAAGCGTTTATATGAGGGAAAGGGTTAAGAGAAAGGGATAACACATCGTCAGTTAACCTCGTTTCAGACTGTGTGTCTTAAAGACAATATCTGAAGATAAGAAGTGGTGATAACCTGAACGAGTGACATTCTGGTTAAAATCCATTCTCACTGATGTAATGCATGTCATCAGTTTCAGATATAAAATGTCATGAAGGTACTACATGTATGGTATGAAGTTACTACATGTATGTCATGCAGGGTACTACATGTGTGGTATGAAGGTACTACATGTTTGTCATGAAGGTACTAGATGTATGGTATGAAGGTACTACATGTATGTTATGAAGGTACTACATGTATGATATGGAAGGTACTACATGTATGGTATGAAGGTATACTACATGTATGGTATGGAGGTATACTACATGTATGTCTTGAAGGTACTACATGTATGGTATGAAGGTACTACATGTATGGTATGGAAGGTACTACATGTATGTCATGAAGGTACTACATGTATGCTATGAAGGTACTACATGTATGCTATGAAGGTACTACATGTATGTCATAACGGTACTACATGTATGCTATGAAGGTACTACATGTATGGTATGAAGATATACTACATGTATGGTATAAAGGTACTACATTTATGGTATAAAGGTACTACATGTATGCTATGAAGGTACTACATGTATGCTATGAAGGTACTACATGTATGCTATGAAGGTACTACATGTATGGTATGAAGATATACTACATGTATGGTATAAAGGTACTACATTTATGGTATAAAGGTACTACATGTATGGTATGAAGGTACTACATGTATGATATGAAGGTTCTACATGTATGTCATGAAGGTACAACATGTATGGTATGAAGGTACTACATGTATGGTAT
This sequence comes from Serripes groenlandicus, assembly GCA_031761405.1. Lineage (NCBI taxonomy): Eukaryota > Metazoa > Mollusca > Bivalvia > Cardiida > Cardiidae > Serripes > Serripes groenlandicus. Next base: position 92,133,358 of record JASEVX010000005.1, on the reverse strand, counting down.
GGAAGGTACTACATGTATGTCATGAAGGTACTACATGTATGCTATGAAGGTACTACATGTATGCTATGAAGATATACTACATGTATGGTATAAAGGTACTACATTTATGGTATAAAGGTACTACATGTATGTCATGAAGGTACCACATGTATGGTATGAAAGTACTACTTGTATGATATGGAAGGTACTACATGTATGTCATGAAGGTACTACATGTATGCTATGAAGGTACTACATGTATGCTATGAAGGTACTACATGTATGCTATGAAGGTACTACATGTATGCTATGAAGATATACTACATGTATGGTATAAAGGTACTACATGTATGGTATGAAGGTACTACATGTATGGTATGAAGGTACTACATGTATGGTATGGAAGGTAATACATGTATGTCATGAAGGTACTACATGTATGTCATGAAGGTGTACTACATGTACATGGTGTCTGCAGGTGGTAAAGGTATAACATTGATATGCGTAGATCTGTATCAAGTCACATCTTGTCACATCAAATAATCTGTGGAATATATGTTTTCTTGTTTTTAGGATATTATAACAGTAGGAGCGAAGCTAAATGATATGAGTGAAATTCTAGACGAGCTGTTTGGTCCCAGTGAAACAGATACTGATGAAACAAGTGAACCAGAACAAGAAGTCACGGAAGAGTCGGATGAATTGGATGAGCATGGTGAATTGGATGAGCATGATGAATTGTAGCCATTACATTCCAACATAGGTTTTCTATTTGCCCTTCATGAAAAAATTTCCTCATTTTTTTCAAAATTGTAAGTTTAAAACTTTACCCAGTTTAGATGCTTTATGACCCCGCTGCAGCAGACGGCTTTTAAAAAAAATTGTGAAATAAGGAGAATTCGGTCATAATCAGCGATTTTTTCCTTTGACACAATGTTTTCAACTTTTTTCCATCATTATACTTTTTTTTTTATTTGTTTACATATGTTTTTGCAAATGTTTTCAAAGTCATCTGCTTCAGATTTGTTGTATGTGGGAAAGGTTTAAGTGATATAACCTTTATGTGTTATAACATTTATGTGATGTTACATTTTTAGAGCCGTCTGCTTGTAATATTTTGGGGAAAAAAACCCTTGTCATTATAAGACTGAAAGCCTTTGATTTGGATACAGAATTTAAAACAATGTGGGAACAGGTGAACAATGATTTCTCATAACAAGCAATTTCTCTTTTGTTTCATGATATTAACCCTTTCCCTCATACGACAATTCTGCAGCAGACGACTTTGAACATATTTTGTCAACAAATGGAATATCTCTATAATTGAATGGATAACCTATGACAAAAAGTGGAAAACATTGTGGCAAAAGGAGAAATTGCACGTTTTGTGCAATTTCTTCTTTTGTCACTATGTTTTCAAAAAGCCATCTGCTGCAGAGGCGTCTACAAGTGGCAATGCTTTAACCCTTTCCCTCATACGACAATTCTGCAGCAGACAACTTTGAACATATTTTGTCATAAAATGGAATATCTCTATAATTGAATGGATAACCTATGACAAAAAGTGGAAAACATTGTGGCAAAAGGAGAAATTGCATGTTTTGTGCAACTTCTTCTTTTGTCACTATGTTTTCAAAAGGCCGTCTGCTGCAGAGGCGTCCGAAAGCGTCTATATGAGGGAAAGGGTTAAGAGCCATTAGTGAAATTTGTTTTTTTTGTTCACTCTGATGTACTTAGTTTACTGTTATGAATGCAAAATAATCAAAATCATAATTAATAGTACACATTTCTGAATATCATGTGTGGATAAACAATATTAAATCTGTATTAACAATATTTAATAAATGATCGGCCCTCTGAGGAAGCCAACAGTAAGGCATTTACATCAAGTGTAGATCTAGATCAGCCAGTGCTTAAGTGCAATCTGATCTAGTTCTGAATGATTAACCAATTAGTCACTGAAGATTTCAAGAGTCTCTTTAAACCAGTATCCATTTGGATCCTTATTAAGATCGTGCATGCATATTATAAGGTTTGTTTTCCTGGATCACTGAACAAATTGTCTTTAGTTTCAAACAGTACTTTAAACCTCTTTGGTTTCATGCTTCTACCAAAACAGATCACAATATAATATTAAACTGGCCTACCAATGTGTTCTATTTACATGATTGTCAGAAGTTCCATTTTAGCCTTTATATGTGAATGAGATATCTGGATATAACAAGATATTATCTTCAGGAATGTTGAACCCATTTCCAATATGACTGCGCATTTTGACACAACTCCGACAGGCGACATTTTTTTAACATTTTGTGGTTAAAGGAGAAATTACATGTAATGAGCAATTTCTCCTTTTGCCTAGAATTTTCAATGAAAATACTTTCCTTTAACCCTTTCCCTCATACGACAATTTTGCAGCAGACGACTTTGAACGTATTTTGTCAAAAGATAGAAAATCTCAATAATTGAATGGATAACCTATGATTAAAAGTGGTAAACATTGTGACAAAAGGAGAAATTGCATGTTTTGTGCAATTTCTTCTTTTGTCACTATGTTTTCAAAAAGCCGTCTGCTGCAGAGGCGTCAGAAATCGTCTATATTAGGGAAAGGTAAGAAATTTTACACATTTTTGCCTAGATGTTTTCAAGGTCTTGCTTTGAAGTGATCAATTGTTAATCTTACATCTTTACTGTATTTGGGAAACAGTTGTTACAGTAAGGGCTCAGTTTGCCGGCTCACTTGAGTTTTAAAATGCGTCTGCATGTGGGAAAGGGTTTTAAAATGTATCCACTATGATATTATTTAGTTGTATGCTTTGAAAACATCATTCTTATGAAAAGCATGTTATATAAAGAAATTTGAAAATGTAATATTCTTACCAAGTTGATAAGACTGCCTGTATCAGGAAAATGATCAAGACATAATGATGAGTCATCATAAGAGATTTCATGAAATTTGCTTTAAATTATCCATGATAAGTTTGTGTATCTTGATGTGACTTGATAAAGTATCATTTGTTATAAGCTCATCTGAGGACAAAGGGACTCGTCATATTTTTGCCACGCAGATTTTCAATCCAAGGGTTGTAAGTCCGAATCCCAGCTTGGCAAACATTCTTTTCCGACGCCAATCTCATTAAAATCATCTCCTATTAACGCTACGCATACATTTAGTCAGATTGTTCCGACGCTTGACAAAAGTCACTGTGACACGCGTCATTCGTCTTTCACCAATGAGCTAACAGTCTATGTGTAAAAGCAGCCAGATGCTTGGAAAGTACCGTATGTTGTGTGGAGTACTGGTGTGAGAAAGCCAGGAAACAGATGAGTTTGTGAACTGGCCGCCGTGATATGACTGAAAGAATGTTGAAAAGGCATTTAGCCCCAATCAAACATATTGTTTCCCCTTTATTTTCAATGTCGTCTGCCACAGATTTGTGGTATGTGCGAAAGGTCTTAAGACAAAGACTTTGAAAAATACACAAATATGGAAACACTCTTTAAATGAAAGAAAACATCTTTAATATAATTGAACACATTGTGGCAAAAGGAGATATTACTGATTATGAGCCATTTCTCCTTAACCCTTTCCCACATAGAGCAATACTGCAGCAGACGACTTTGAACAAATGTTTTCAAAGAAAAGAAAATCTCTATAATTGAATGGATAACCTATGACTAAAAGTGCAAAAATTGTGTCAAAAGGAGAAATTGCACGTTTTGTGCAATTTCTTCTTTTGTCACTATGTTTTCAAATAGCCGTCTGCTGCAGAGGCGTCAGAAAGCGTCTATATGAGGGAAAGGGTTAAGCGGCAATGCAATGAAGGGTCCCCCCGTTCAGGTGAGTCTGAATGTGACTGTTTGTCGTGCGTGAGGTAAAGTGTTAAAACAATTTTGGGGGAAAATGAAAAGATGAATGCTCTTACAAGTTTCTTTTTTAGCTCACCTGTCACGTAATCGTCCGTCGTCTGTCCACAATTTCTTGTGAACACGATAAAATCTTCATATTATTACTTTATTAGATGTTTACCAAACTATACAGTAGCTAGATATCCATGAGAGCTCGCTTCCTTTCGAAAACCAGCCAAATCCATCCATGCATGACAGGATAATATGACCGTTTAAAATGGGCAAAATTGCTATAATTGACCTTGTGAACAAGATAAAGTCATCATTTTTTATCCAATGTTTCCCTAACTAATACAGTAGCTAGATATACATGAGAGCTCGGTTCCTTTTGAAAACCAATGCATGACTGAATTATGGCCCTTTAAAATTGGCAAAATTGTTATAATTGACATTGTAAACACGACAAAAACTATTTTTCCTTATATGGCTGAAGTTAAAACTTAAAAAATCTTCTCATCCCAAAGTGTCAGGCTGATTTTCAAATCATTTTGTAGAAATGTTCCTTAGGTGACCCTCTATCAGATTCCTTCAAGCCATGTTGATTGGCCGACAAACATAGCCGCCAGGGGGCGGGGCTTATATGGCTAAAGTGAAAAATAATAAAATCAGGTGAGCGATCCAGGGCCATCATGGCCCTCTTGTTTATTGTCCTGTTTGAAGAAATCTCATAATATCGCAGCCATTCTTGTCAAATTTGTGTAACATTTATGTATGTAGAAGTGTCTGGATTTAGCTTAAATGCCAAAAGAATAAAATATTAAAGGATGCACTTTATATATATTTATGCATAACTTTGTTTTGGTTGCACTTTTAATATGAATAAATTATTTTAATTTTTTGCATGCAGTTTTTTCTCATTACTTCCTACTTCTGGGGGAAAATTGGTACTAATGCACAGAAACTTGTATAGAGGAGTGTAACAGTGAAATCAGCGACACTACAAATCTACTTTTTTAGCAGGAGATACATGACTTTTGTATGTCTCTGCTGATCAACAAGTTTGGCCCACATTTACTCATGACCTGAGATACATTGTGTTGTACCCGGTTTTAACCCTTCCCCATACAGCAACTCTGCAGCAGAAAAATATGAAGAAAAATATCTAGGCAAAAACGAGAGTAATCTCTTTAAATGAAATTATAATCATTGAATAAAGATGAAAATATTGTGAAAAAAAGGAAACATTGCTCATTATGAGCAATTTCTCTTTTGCCACAATGTTTTGAAAAAAAAAAACGTCTGCTGCAAAAGCATCATAAAGCTTCAGTATGTGGAAAAGGGTTAATATAAGCCTGTCCTTACGAAAAGGTACAAGTCGGCTTTTGTTAAACAGTGTAGATTCTGAAAGACTGATCGATGTACAGGGTCATCTTAACTTACTCTGTAATAATCAAAATATTTCCCCACATACATGTACAACAACCCTACCCGATAGCCTAGTGGTGAATGCAGGGACAAAGTTTGAATCCCAGGAGCAACAATGGGGTCCGTTCTAATATGGCCGCTTGTTTAGCCGCCAGCACGCTAAATAATGATGCTGGAAGCCTGTATGTCTGGCACCTGAAAACAAGAATAGGACTCGTAGAGTAAAAATATGTTCCAGACAAAAGTCGGAAATCATTGACCCTTTTTAACCCTTTCCCTCATACAACAATTCTGCAGCAGACGACTTTGAACGTAATTTGTCAAAACAAAGAAAATCTCCATAATTAAATGGATAACCTATGACAAAAAGTGGAAAACATTGTGGCAAAAGAAAAAATTGCACGTTTTGTGCAATTTCTTCTTTTGTCACCATGTTTTCTAAAAGGCGTCTGCTGCAGAGGTGTCAGAAAGCGTCTATATGAGGGAAAGGGTTAATCATGAGGGGTGGCACTATAACGACCAAACACTTTAATTAACTTAACAACAAATCAACATCCGATGTCATTGAAAAACAGAGTGACAAAAGCTTGCACAATCTATGAATGATATTCAATTTTTGGAAGGTGATTATTATGGCTGCAAAATGCAGCAAAAACAGGTTGCGCGTAGGAGCGAAAGTATCTAGAAATATTCTTTATCCGTTTATTCCATAAACGAACGCATATTGACATATGTGCAGTAGACGACTTTTTAAATCATTGTGAAAAAAGCGAAATTTCTCATAATGGTTTCAACTCTATTTGATTAATAGGCATTTATCAAAATCGGGAGCTAAATAAACACAATCATAACTTACATCACTATTGTCTACGAAGTTGTTAATGTTCTTCAAAAGGAGACTGACCGACAGACAGGCATAATCAATCAGAATAGATCATCATTAGCCATGATAACCCCAGCCTGTCGCACGTGAACACACCATGGACAGCTTCAATGTAGTAAAATTGTATTTTTATAACAAACTTCAAAACATTGTGAAAAATAGAGAAATTGCTCATCAAGAGCCATTTCTTCTTTTGCGTCAGTGTTTACAACACTCGTCTGCTGCAGATACGTCGGTTAACCCTTTTCCTCATACGACATTTCTGCAGCAGACGACTTTGAACGTATTTTGTCAAAACATGGAAAAATCTCCATAATTGAATGGATAACCTATGACTAAAAGTGGAAAACATTGTGTCAAAAGGTGCAATTTCTTCTTTTGTCACTATGTTTTCAAAAAGCCGTCTGCTGCAGAGGCGTCAGAAAGCGTCTATATGTGGTAAAGGGTTAATTAATATAGTTTTTATCGTAATAATACAATCAAAGTACTGAAGGGCAATTTGTGATCGGTTAAGAGGAGATGCAGAAATGCATATATTAATATGTAAACAAATCCCCATCATGACAGATAAGTAATGATGCATCAGGCCAGAATGAAATATTTCCAAGATCATAAATCATAAAAATTAATTGATCCCAACTCCGAATATATCATTCTGTCCAAATAATACTTTTTTTTTTAATTATCAATCCCTACAGGTACATTCATGACAGTACATTGTCTTCCTAGTTATAGACTACTGACCCAACTGATGCATTCAGAGTATGTAATCTATTAATACTATCTACAAGAGAAAGTTGATGCAAGGCATCAATGTCGCCGGAAAAGACTGCATTGATTTATTTATGTATTCTTGACTTTCCTTAGTCTATTCAAACATTAGGAACGTTGAAATGAAAACATTTGCTTATAAATTTTATATTCATACCTATACATTAGGGTATCTATAAAAAATTAACGAAATGTGTACACATTTATCTTGGCTTAAATTTAATTTTGCTGTTGTTACTTATTTAAATAATAGTATTCATTCATATAATTTCAATGTTTGTCAATCTTATTCGAATCACAAGGTAAATATCCTGGTATTGCTTTAAAGGGAGGTAATTTGAAGAAAACAAAAGTCTTCAAAAGGAGAAATATATCAGCATTACCGTCTACAGTTTAAATTGTTCTATTGTTTGTGGATTTAAAAATGTTCTTTTTTTCTTATTTCTACATGTACAACGAAATATTGCGGCTTCTCTTTGACGCTTTGCGTCAAACATTCGTCTTGTACTTGTCTAAAATAAAATAATATCACTCGCTTTTTCATATCGAAATGCGCATGCGCGAAAATCGATGTTAAAGGTCACGAAACTACACAACAGAATAGGATCTATATTTAGCTTAGAAACAGTTCCTACTTTAGATATTCATGGATTAACATTATTAAATGAATTCTACACAAATCAAGACATCTCTTTGAACATGAAAACAACATTTAGTAAGTTAAAATTGCTATTAAAAGGAGAATCCGAAATTGACCTCAATGATGACACATAAGAGTCTGCATTAGGGGGTGTTGGTTCACGTCTTGAAGGGACCACTTTTGTCTTCGTAAATAAGACAAACAACTTAAATGCGAGTGAAATAAAAAAAACTGCAAACATTAAAAAATCGGAATATTTATTTCATTTTAGATGTGTCATTTATTAGTGTTCGTAAACAACCGCAATTGTAATATGTTCAAATCATCTAGATTTGTTTCTTTCTAATAATAAGCCGCCCTCCCATGTGATTTCCGAAAACCTATTAAAAATAGAAGTCGCGGGCTTCTGCCCGGCGACTAATAAATGTTTGCATCTCAGTGTGACCCCGAATCAATCACCTGAGTGATAGCTTTTTAGCATATGTGTAACTACTACATGCATGTGATATCGGAGAAAAATTAACCAAGAGCGTGAATGAAACTGCTTGGAGTGGACACTGCAAATGAAACTTATCAATAACGGACATTTGTTATGATATTAAATCTTTGAACAGTTTGTAAGAGGACCACCAGAGTATCATTCCCGTGACATTTGGTTAATATCAGTCCAATGGTTCGGGAGGAGATTTTGTTTAAAGGTAAAAGTTCATTTTATCCATATTCCGATGCAGCATGGCAATCATAATGGCTTGATTACAAATGTCTCCTGTAATCAGACACAAACTTTAACAGAAAGGTAACTATTACGTGTTGTCATTTTGCACATTTGCTGATGCCGTCTGGCTGCCATGATTTTCAACCAATCAAAACAGTTTATACCGGTGATCGGCTACGCAATGCTACAAGGCACCAAACAATGGGCAAAGTTATCAACAACCTTACATAAATGCTATAACAACAACACTCTTGATTGCCTAGAAAGAAACAACTTAGAGGCACATATAGGAACATTTCCAGTTGCGGCTCCGACATGTGCAGATGATATCGCACTTTTAGCTAACTCTTGGGAAAACTTGCAAGCCATGCTCAATATAGTGGAGTTCTGTTCCATGAAGGACAAGGTTATCATCAATCCTGAAAGTTTACCACTAAGAGCAATTCACCAAAACCTGGTCCATTTAAATGGAGGAGAAATCAATCAAACAGATCACCTAAAACATCTTGGTATCATCAGAACTCCAAAAAACACTTCAAAGACAGAGGATCGCATAAAAACAGCACGGCAACCATCTATGCATTGTTAAGACCTGGACTTCATGCTAGAAGGGGGTTGTCTCCCAAGGTGGCATTCAAACTCTGGAAGACCTTTGTGTTACCTATATCACTACAACCACATATGGTTTTGAAGGTTTGCATACTAGGAAAAGTGACATTGAAAAGCTAGAGAAACAAGAACGTCAAATGCTCAAGCACTTCAAAGGACTTCCTGAAAGAACTGCAACAGTAGGAGTTTACATTCTCTTGGGAGCAGAACCAATTCAATCAATCTTAGACAAACTCGTCAACTAGTAATGTCTAAACCAGCAGACCAGTCATTTGCATCAAACATCAAAGAAATATTGTGTAAATACTCTCTACCAAATGCCAGGTACCCGATAAACAACCCTGTATACAAACCTAGGTGGAAACGGATGATGGACCAAGCTGTCTCGAACTACTGGTACCAGGAATGAGTTGCTCAATTAGAAGGAAAACCCACCCTAAATACCTACAAATACAAGACAGACAAATACAAAAGGTACAGGCTATGAGAAAACTATAAATATAAATAAAATAAACTTACAATATGTTTTTTGCTCGCCAAATGGCAATATTGCCGAGTGCTGAGTACTGAGAAATAAATTCCGATTTTGTTCAAGTTTACTCAAAGGGAAAAGTTCCTTATACTTAAATAATGTTTTCGATACAATGTATTACTTCAGTATATTGTCAGTTATTGTAAAACATTAGTAACGTCACCCGATTAACGTCAAATATCAAATTGTAATTCTAGATCGAATACCAACGCAATCTGACACACACTGATACATTGCGCAGTGTGCATGATTCAACCTATAGCTCAATGTGGCAATTACAGTTCAATGTCTAAGACTCGAAATGTTACCCGTCGGCATCTTATATTGTCATTAGCATATTGTGCTTAAACAAAAACTTCGTCGTCTGTTTAATTTAGAATTGTGAATCTATTGACTGTTACGGTAGGCCTTACGATTGATTAATTGAATGGGGTTTAAGGCCGTTTTCAACGGTTTTTCAGTCATATCACGGCGACCAGTTAACCTAACGTGTGTTAACAGGCATTCTCTATTCTTCCCAGGCAACTGGCTACCTTCCCATATAGACAATGGGCAAAATAATAATTGTGTTCAAATTAGCAATAAAGGCCTAAATCCTCTTGGCCTTCTTGTTTAAAATAAAGGGACATTTGTCCATCTTGTTCGACATATTTAGACCCAGTCTGTTTGCACAGGTTATTTAAACGTACTGAACTGCATCTGCTTAATTTAAGTCATGCTTCAAAGTCATGCGCTGTGTCTTTGATGCTTTACATCAAAATTCGTCTTTATTTATTGTGGGAATGTGATTAAAAAAAATAATTTATTTAGTATGTATACAAGTATTAACTAAACAAGTTCCTCTTTTCCTACATTCTTGGAGGGAAAGCCTATCCCAGATAAAGACCAAGTTTGGTGCCATTCTGTGGTGTCAGGTGAGTGTTATAATTTGTGGATAATTTTAGTAGAAATAGAAGCTTACCCCTTATTCACATACAGACAACATATAATTGCAGCAGACGCTTTTTGAAAACATTTTGGCAAAAAGGACAAATAGATTAATTGTTACAATGTTTCCAACTCGTATGAGTAATTTCATATTTTCTTAAACGTCTCTTGAATATTAGATGTATGTTTGGAAAGTATGAAGTTGGGCTACTAATACGTCTAAGTAGTCCATGAGTGAAAGAGCCAATCATTCTGTTTTCAAAAAATTTAACAATTTAGTTAAATGACGCACAAATTAAATCAACACTTTACCACGCACAACAACAACACCAACCGGATATCCAATGTAAACAAATTCCTACTTTCGGTTTCAATTTAACTCGGAATAATTCAGGTGAGTTTTGTAATATTTACAAACGTAACTAACGTCAGTCCAGGCTACTTTAAAATGTGGTATTTGCATATTCGTAAACAAAATTATTATTTATTACTGGTTGAGGTATATGACAATGTTAAGGCATACATTTGAGTTGTTTTATTTTGAAAGCTGACTCTGTACGCGTTTATCTTGAAATGATGCTCATCATTTAATACTAGTGAGTAACCAGTAATTACCATTATTGGCGTTGTATAGATTTAATGTAAATCTCCACCTGCCCTGCTATTGGAACCAGGAACTTGAAACAGTACCGGTAGATCCGATATTTATATACATTTCACTTCCTCTTCCTGGTTGTGTCCAAGGAAACAGGCATATAATGTGTTTTGTTACGTTTATATTTTATTATTTTCATGTTTTAGAATACTTAACTTGATACATTCACATTTGACAAATGATGCATGTAACAGACACTATTTGAGAAGTAATTGATCCAGACAGACAATTTCTCCTTCTCCCAAAATATTTTAAATACAGTTTTATGATAATAATTTCAGTTTCCTAGATATTAATTAGCATGGAAACACCGTTTGTCGAACCTCTTAACATTTATCAGGGCTCATGGGAATACTTATAAATTTATGTCAAAAACTAACAATACTCACGATTAAATTCAACAATTTATGTGTAAGTAAACATAGCATCGGTTCACACAAGACGAGGTTTAAAAATCACCGGCATTGTGGTAAAGAAGCAAATCGAGGGCTTGGCATAAAACGGTTGTAACTAAAAACCTATTTTAAAAACCCTGGTTTAGGGTAATTTGGACCCCTTTGTAAACAATGCAAATGTAGATGCCATTGCTCAGAACGAGCAATGGCACCTAAATTTCCATTGTTTACCAAGTAAAAGTAGTTAACGCTTATAAAGACTTTATTGCGAGGTGATTAACCTTGGTAAAAAAATACCAATTTAAGTTACAACCGTTTCACGCCAAGCCCTCGACTGATAATATGGGAGAAATATTTGTTTATTTCAGCTAATTTTTTATGCCACCTCTCGACTACTTTTTTCAACCAGTCAATTTGACTGGAACAAATTAGGTAATGGGTCACATTTCTGGTCAACCCATTCCCTAATAGAGATGATTTCTGACGTATTTGCAAAAGCTATATGTTTAGAAATCATTTTATGATTTGTAATATATTTTGATGTTTATTTCTGAGCGTCTGTCTGTAAGACAGGATCATGGCGCATAGGGATAAAATTTCTATTGCCTTAACCTTTGCTATGGATTATAGGTATTAGGTTTTTTTTGCAGGTGACACATTCGTTACTTTGAACACTCTTTTTGTTCAAGTTCTTTTAACACTTTCCCACATGTAACACATCTGCAGCAGACAACTTTGAAAACATCTTGGCCAAAAAATGAAAACTCTCTGTCAATGAACCTTCTTTAATTGAATAGGGTTGAATAAAATGTAGCAAAAGGAAACATTGCTCATGAAGAGCTATTTCTCCTTTTGTCGCAATGTTTTCAAAAGTCATCTGCTGCATAGGTATCAAAACACGTCTGTATGATAGAAAGGGCTAATAATCCATAATTTCTTTCTTTTTTTCACAGATCTGACAACGAAAAACATGTCTTTATATCCAGTTCATATACGCCTATCCGTGATTGTTGTGATTTTGACAGGCGCTCATTGTCGAGATTTAACTCAAGAACCCGGGCACTTACAACCATACGGGCATGGCAGACCCGGACAACCCGTACCAGAAATAGAGGGATTTCTGAGTCCCGAGGAGTTCTTCACAAATAATGTTACACCCTTGAGGCCAGTTAAGATGAAGGGTGCTGCCAAGCTTTTCCCAGCCTTTCTTAAATGGACCGACGAATATTTCCTCTCACTTGAAGAGCCAACGGACCATAATGTTGCTGTGGAGACTGTAAAAAAGGAGAGTCGGGATCAGAAAATGTTACACATGCCTTTTAAAGCGTTTGTTGGCATTTACAATGATTCCGAATACTACATGGTCAATCCAGTACCACCTTTTATCAGGTACCTGAGCCCTTTTTTAGGTACCGGTACCGCCTCAGTGGTGTAGTGGTAGAATGTCAACTTTGGGTGCAGGAGGTCCTGGGTTCGATCCCCGGTCAAGTCATACCAAAGACTTTAAAAATGGTAGTAATGGCTGCCCTCTTTGGCGCTCAGGTTGGGGGGTAAGCATTGTGACTGACTGGCTGGTGTCAGAATAAATGGACCAGTAGTACTGGTTACTAACCTGTTTTAGGTTTTGAGGATGAGAAGATTTGATAACATTGTGCGAAAAGAAGATATAACTGTGGAAATGGGTATATACTTTTATGTAAAAATATATGTGTACATAGAAAAACAAATATGATATAAATGTCATGGGTTCAAATTTTGGTAGTTAAAATATAGGGTGAGTACTGGTTGAATGTGAAGGAAGTAGAAATTGAGATTATTAAGTTGAGACAAAATTTAAATTTAAATGAGCAGTGAAAAAGCAAGTCTGTCAATGGAATCATGAATTTAGGCTTAGTTCATATATGGTTCATTTTAATCAGATGAGCCGAGCCCCGGTAGCTCAGTCGGTAGCGATGCGGGCTGTCAATCCAGGGGTTGTGAGTTCGAATCCCGGCTCGGCCAACTTTCTTTCCGAGGATTGACAAAAGTCAATGCGACATGCGTCATTCCTCTTCCACCAATGGGCTTAGTCTACGTGGAAAAGCAGCCAGTTGCTTGGGAAGATTGTTGTGTGGAGTACTGGTGTGAGAAAACCAGGAAATGCATGAGTAGGTGAACTGGCCGCCGTGATATAACTGAGAAATTGTTAAAAACGGCGTTAAACCCCAATCAATCAATCAATCAATCAATTTAATCAGATGATGTTGTTTAGTAACACAAATATTACAAAATAGTACAAATAATGACTTGTCTTTGTTTCAGAAAGGATGTTGTTCTGCCATGTCCATTGCAATGTAGATCGATCGTAGAAAAGAATCTTGCTGACAATGTATGTATAAAAGATGTTCTGTAACCCTGTACCACATACATGTTAACCCTTTCCCTCATACGACAATTCTGCAGCAGACGACTTTGAACGTATTTTGTCAAAACATACAAAAATCTCCATAATTGAATGGATAACCTATGACGAAAAGTGGAAAACATTGTGGCAAAAGGAGAAATTGCACGCTTTGTGCAATTTCTCCTTTTGTCACTATGTTTTTAAAAAGCCGTCTGCTGCAGAGGCGTCCGAAAGCGTCTATATCAGGGCAAGGATTAATGAGATGATATTATTGAGTACCTACATCACAGGGTATGGTTGGGTAATACCACAGATTTTATGGAGAAAAGAGCTGTATATTCTTCCTCATCTGAACATCTGTAACTACAATTATAGTGTGTAACGTAGGCTGTGACCCTCTGATAAATAACTCATCATATCCTAGTAGGAAACATCTCCCATTGGATAGAAGGATATTAAGTCACCACTGTCAATTGGATACATATTTGTGCCATAGAATGGATTGATTGTGGTTTAACGCCGTTTTCAACAATTTCTCAGTCATGTCACGGCGACCAGTTCATCTACTTATGCGTGTCCTGGTTTTCCCACACCAGTACACCATACAATATACCTTCCAAGCAACTGGCTGCTTTTCCACATAGACTGTTAAACAGCCCATTGGCGAAAGACGAATGACGCAGGTCACAATGACTTTTGTCAAACGTCGGAAAGAATGTTGGGCGAGCTGGGATTCGAACTCACAACCCTTGGATTGACAGCCCACATTGCTACCAACTGAGCTACCGGGGCTCGGCTTGTGCCATAGAAGCACCAGAACCAAATCTGCTTTTATGAAATATTGTATTCAAAATGTAATGAGATATGACATCAATTGCCATCCTCATTCCTTCATGTAAGATATATTTAAAATATTTATAAGTCTTGGAAGGAATGTAGGTTTGCAACTCATTCCTCTATGCATATATCCTTCTGTATAATTGTGTTATTGTCATATTTCACACAGGATTCAGTCAACAACTTTAACCCTTTCCCTCATATAGACGCTTTCTGACGCCTCTGCAGCAGATAGCTTTTTGAAAACATAGTGACAAAAGAAATAATTGCTCAAAACGAGCAATTTCTTCTTTTGCCACAATGTTTTCCACTTTTAGTCATCCATTCAATTATAGAGATTTTCTATTTTTTGACAAAATATGTTCAAAGTCGTCTGCTGCAGAATTGTCGTATGAGAATGATATATAGTGTTAGATTCTACGCTGTAGTCACATGTACCAATAACAGTTCATTACTGGCTACTGTGATATTACCTGTCCTAAAACACTTGCATAAATGTAAATGTCTGTTGTAAGTTTCATGTGGAATAAATATTTTCACAAGATCAATGGTGGATGAATAAGTATATTATCAACATGGAATACAATTGAAGTTTCTGGGATATCTTATATCTGCTTAACCTTTTGCCAGATATAAAAAATCTACAACAGATGACTTTGATATTTATAAATGAAAGTAAAATCATTTAATAGAGTTGTAAATATTTTGGCAACAGAAGCAATTGCTCATTATGAGCATTTTTTTCTTTGGTCAAAATGTTTTCAAAAGTTGTCTGCTGCAGAGACATCAGTAAGCGTTTGTATTTGGGAAAATGTTTTTCCAATGCACATGATTGTGTTTGTGGTGCATTAGTAGTGGGACACATTTCATATGAATGGGATCTAGCAAAATGAGCCTTATTGCAACTGTCCCACACAATCTTGCAATAGTTACAAGTCCATTAATATATAACAATATATCCCTCTAACTTACAAGTCCATTAATATATAACAATATATCCCTCTAAGTTACAAGTCCATTAATATATAACAATATATCCCTCTAACTTACAAGTCCATTAATATATAACAATATATCCCTATAACTTACAAGTCCATTGATATATAACAATATATCCCTATAAATTACATGTCCATTGATATACATTTGTATATACACTTATATCTCCAGGTCATGTGGTTTAGTAATGTATACACTTATATCTCCAGGTCATGTGGTTTAGTAATGTATACACTTATATATCCAGGTCATGTGGTTTAGTAATGTATACAATTATATCTCCAGTTGATGTGGTTTAGTAATGTATACACTTATATCTCCAGGTCATTCGGTTTAGTAATGTTTACACTTATATCTCCAGGTCATGTGGTTTAGTAATGTATACACTTATATCTCCAGGTCATTCAGTTTAGTAATGTTTACACTTATATCTCCATGTCATGTGGTTTAGTAATGTATACACTTATATCTCCAGGTCTTGTGGTTTAGTAATGTTTACACTTATATCTCCAGGCCATGTGGTTTAGTAATGTTTACACTTATATCTCCAGGTCATGTGGTTTAGTAATGTTACACTTATATCTCCAGGTCATTCAGTTTAGTAATGTTTACACTTATATCTCCAGGCCATGTGGTTTAGTAATGTATACACTTATATCTCCAGGTCATTCAGTTTAGTAATGTTTACACTTATATCTCCAGGTCATGTGGTTTAGTAATGTATACACTTATATCTCCAGGTCATTCAGTTTAGTAATGTTTACACTTATATCTCCAGGTCATGTGGTTTAGTAATGTATACACTTATATCTCCAGGTCTTGTGGTTTAGTAATGTTTACACTTATATCTCCAGGTCATGTGGTTTAGTAATGTTTACACTTATATCTCCAGGTCATGTGGTTTAGTAATGTATACACTTATATCTCCAGGTCATGTGGTTTAGTAATGTTTACACTTATATCTCCAGGCCATGTGGTTTAGTAATGTTTACACTTATATCTCCAGGTGATGTGGTTTAGTAATGTTTACACTTATATCTCCATGTCATGTGGTTTAATAATGTATACACTTATATCTCCAGGTCATGTGGTTAGGTAATGTATACACTTATATCTCCAGGTCATGTGGTTAAGTAATATATACACTTATATCTCCAGGTCATGTGATTTAGAAGTGTATACACTTATATCTCCAGGTCATGTGGTTTAGTAGTGTATACAATTATATCTCCAGGTCATGTGGTTTAGTAATGTATACACTTATATCTCCAGGTCATGTGGTTAAGTAATGTATACACTTATATCTCCAGGTCATGATTTAGTAGTGTATACAATTATATCTCCAGGTCATGTGGTTTAGTAATGTATACAATTATATCTCCAGGTCATGTGGTTTAGTAATGTATACACTTATATCTCCAGGTCATGTGGTTTAGTAATGTATACACATATATCTCCAGGTCATGTGGTTTAGTAATGTATACACTTATATGTCCAGGTCATGTGGTTTAGTAATGTATACACTTATATCTCCAGGTCATGTGGTTTAGTAGCGGTGGTACAAATTCTGTGGTGCATACAGACTCCTTTGATAACATGAATTGTCTTCTCCGAGGAAACAAGACGCTGGTTTTGGTGGACCCTTCTTTATATAAAGATCAGGTACGTCTAAGAGTCTTTAATTTAATGAGCCTTTTCCCATCTCTAGACATAATATTGATGCAACTGCAGCAGACGACTCTTGAAAATCTAATTATAGCAAAAGAAAAAAATATTTATAATGAGCTATTTCCCCTTTTACCACAATCGTTTCAACTCTTTTCAATAAATAAATCTTTATCTTTAGAGATTCTCCATATCTTTGCCTCTAAGTTATCAAAGTTGTCTGTTGCAGATTTATTCTATGTGGGAAAGGGTTAATACTTTCCAAAAACCAACACATTAAGCTGCATCAGATGAAGTTGAAAACATAAGTTTATGCAAACATTATGAGAAATATCTTGGAAGAGAAAGCTCTTTTATTGACAAAGAGTTGAAAACATTGTAGCAAAAGGAGAAATTTCTCATTATGAGCAATTTGTGCTTTTACCCCAATTTTTTCAAAAGTCCTCTTCTGCACAGTCTTCAAAATGTGACTGCAAGTGGGAAACGGTCAAGTAACTGTTTACCTCATATTCCTATTTCTATAGTCATCTGCTTTGACAAGAATTGAGGGGAAAAAATAACATCTTGAGAGCTGTTACAAGTTTTGTAAAAGAATTTGAAACCTTTTGGGAAAAGAAGAAATTGCTTTATTTAAACCATTTTTGCTTTTTCCACAGTGTTTCTCAAAAGTTGTCTGCTACAAAGGTTTCAATGTGTATCATATATAATTAAGCATTAAAACTCTTTCCCTGATACAATGTGAGAATTTGGCTGAAGTGAGCCAAAAGAGACATGCTTCTAAGTTGACTTGACTGCTCTGACTGGTTTCGTTCAACAGTTTGAACACTTCATATGGTAATTGTCTGTTCCTAAATGCAAACAATGTTTGCAGTTGATATGGATTTAACCATATGTTTTGCTCTCTATATACCCTGGTAGCCATCTGTAGCTACCCTGTGTGTAGCAACCTGGATTCACAAGTGGTTAGTCGGAATGGAGTGCCCTTTGGCTAGGCACATTTTCTAGCCTAGTACTGGTTTGTTTAGCCAGGGATCATGAATGAGTGAACTGTCGCCGTGATATAACTAAAATAATGTTGAAAACGGCGTAAACCCCCAATAAACATTAGCTCTATTTTTAGAACAATGTTAGCCACCCATTCTATTTTTAGAACACTGTTAGCCACCCATTCTATTTTTAGAACAATGTAGCCACCCATTCTATTTTTAGAACAATGTTAGCCACCCATTCTATTTTTAGAACAATGTAGCCACCCATTCTATTTTTAGAACAATGTTAGCCACCCATTCTATTTTTAGAACAATGTTAGCCACCCATTCTATTTTTAGAACAATGTAGCCACCCATTCTATTTTTAGAACAATGTAAGCCACCCATTCTATTTTTAGAACAATGTAGCCACCCATTCTATTTTTAGAACAATGTAGCCACCCATTCTATTTTTAGAACAATGTTAGCCACCCATTCTATTTTTAGAACAATGTAGCCACCCATTCTATTTTTAGAACAATGTTAGCCACCCATTCTATTTTTAGAACAATGTTAGCCACCCATTCTATTTTTAGAACAATGTAGCCACCCATTCTATTTTTAGAACAATGAAGCCACCCATTCTATTTTTAGAACAACGTTAGCCACCCATTCTATTTTATGAACAATGTAGCCACCCATTCTATTTTTAGAACAATGTAGCCACCCATTCTATTTTTAGAACAACGTTAGCCACCCATTCTATTTTTAGAACAATGTAGCCACCCATTCTATTTTTCTTCCTTTAGAAATGTGTTGCTTAGTAACCAGTGTTGCTACTAGTGGAGTGAGACATATTGACAGATACTGCCTCCTTTTTTCATATGGAATATAGAAGTAGCAATATCAAAGTATACAATAAGGCTCAGTATTTCCCATTTGTCTGCAAATATCTCTTAAAATTTAACTTTGCCTTTACTTTGAAATCATTTTTATAGGAATAAACTTCTACTCCTGAACAGTTTTAACCCTTTCCCTCATATAGACGCTTTCTGACGCCTCTGCAGCAGACGCCTTTTTGAAAACATAGTGACAAAAGAAGAAATTGCACAAAACGTGCAACGTTCTCCTTTTGCCACAATGTTTTCCACTTTTTGTCATAGGTTATACATTCAATTATGGAGATTTTCTACTTTTTGACAAAATACGTTCAAAGTCGTCTGCTGCAGAATTGTCGTATGAGGGAAAGGGTTAAGAACGATTTATATCTCATGTTTTATATATTTCTATAGGTAGATATTGACCACCCAGAGGGATCCTATTCAGATGTGGACGTTGAAAGGTAGATATTGGTTGTATTATATGTGCGTGTTTGGCCATTTATCCTTTTCTAAATTCAGATGATATTGGCTGCCAGTACAGCATACAACTTTAACCCTTTCCCTCATACGACAATTCTGCAGCAGACGACTTTGAACATGTTTTGTCAAAAATTAGAAAATCTCTATAATTGAATGGATAACATATGACTAAAAGTGGAAAACATTGTGGCAAAAGGAGAAATTGCTCGTTTTGAGCAATTTCTTCTTTTGTCACTATGTTTTCAAAAAGCCGTCTGCTGCAGAGGCGACAGAAAGCGTCTATATGAGGGAAAGGGTTAAACCTAACTTCCCAATAAAACAAATCTGAAGCAGTTTTTGAGCAATTTCACCTTTTTGTCACAATGTTTTCAAAAGTTGTCTGCTGTAGTTGCATCAAAATGCCTATTCATGTGGGAAAGGGTTAACAACATATTTTCGGAGGATGAAATTTTCATATTCCCACACTTTTTTTTCAGCTCTTTTTGTCAAAATCATACCCCAAATTACCTTGATTTTAAATTGTACTTGTAAAGAAATTATGCTCCTTTTCAAAAATTCATTTAGTTTGGTTTTAACCCTTTCCCTCATATAGACGCTTTCTGACGCCTCTGCATCAGTCGGCTTTTTGAAAACATAGTGAGAAAAGAAGAAATTGCACAAAACGTGCAATTTCTCCTTTTGCCACAATGTTTTCCACTTTTTGTCATAGGTTATCCATTCAACTATGGAGATTTTCTACGTTTTTACAAAATACGTTCAAAGTCATCTGCTGCAGAATTGTCGTATGAGGGAAAGGGTTAATATATTGTGATTTAGTTTGGTTTTAATATGTTGTGATTTAGTTGGGTTTTAATATATTGTGATACATGATTTTTTTTATGGGTCAGCATATATGGTTGTGGGGCACAATTTCTTATGAACAATGTTCTAGTTTCTATTTCATTTCAGGGTAGATTATTTGAAGTATCCTGGCTTAGCTGATGTAGAATTCTACCATGTCAATGTTACAGCAGGGGACTGTCTTTATATCCCATATAAATGGTATTTTAGTCTCTAATGCCTTAATACGTTTGCAATCAGTGTAGATCTTTATTTGCGCATTACTTCATTAGGAGATCAGTGCAGATCCTAAGCAGTCTGTATATATGCACAGGTCGGTCTCGAGGTACACTGCTTGCAAATGTTGAAAGGCACGTTTTTCTATGTTAACATTCATTTTAAATGTTTTTCAAAATGAAATTTATATTCCATTGTTGTTTTGTATGAATAAGAACATCAAAGACCATAAGATGATGAGTATGATAATACACCAGATTGTGTTATGAAATGAACTGTTGTTTAATATAGTCTGTGTAATACTTAGCATGGTCAGTATGATATTAATGAATGAGTGATAAAATGTGTTTGCTGACCTATCAATTATGCGATGGCAAAAATGTATTTTTCTAGGAGAATATTAAATACAACAGCACATGAAAGAGACATTCAAAGTTTGTGAAATTACATTTAACCCTTTTTCCTTCATACAGATGCATCAAAATGAGAAAGGGTTAAATAAAACTGCTTTACTGATATATGTTTTCTTTGAAAACAGTAAAGGAAACAACTATTATTACATGTACACCACTGGAACATTAAAGTAGTGTACTAATCTAACATAAATAAAGGATTGAAAACTTTGTTTGAAAATGAGTAATTTCTCCTTGTTCAACAAACATGTTCAAGAGCTGTTTACTTCTAAGATGTCAGATAATGTCTGTATCAAGGATTTTCCACATACAAAATATCTGCAGCAAAGGACTTTGAAAACATCAAGGCCAAAACAACGAAAAATATTGAAAATGAAAGTATGATTATCAATTTTCAGTTGAAATCAGAGTGGCAAAAGGAGGAATTGTTCATTATAATGAGAAATTTTTCCTTTTGCCACAATATCTTCAAAAGCTTTCTGCTGCAGAGGCATCGAAGAGCATCTGTATGTGGTAAAGTATTAACCCTTTCCCTTATATAGACGCTTTCTGACGCCTCTGCAGCAGACGGCTTTTTGAAAACATAGTGACAAAAGAAGAAATTGCTGAAAACGTGCAATTTTTCCTTTTGCCACAATGTTTTCCACTTTTTGTCATAGGTTATCCATTCAATTATAGAGATTTTCTATGTTTTGACAAAAATACGTTCAAAGTCGTCTGCTGCAGAATTGTTGTATGAGGGAAAGTATTAATGATATTGTATAGGATACATCAGGTTCGATCGTATGGCAGTAATTTGGCGGTAAACGTTTGGTGGCACCATTACTTAAAAGAGGATATTGACTTTGGCGAATGTAATGATGCCTGTGACCCTGCATTAACATTAAATGATGCAGTATTCGAACAACCTGATGGAGGAACCAATATGCCCCCTAAAGAAGTCAGGTATGTACGTCCTCACCTTGTAGATTTGGAAGTTTTAACACAAGGCATCCATTCAGTCTGTATAAACCCTTTCCCTCATACGACAATTCTGCAGCAGACGACTTTGAACGTATTTTGTCAAAAAGTAGAAAATCTCTATAATTGAATGGATAACCTATGACAAAAAGTGGAAAACATTGTGGCAAAAGGAGAAATTGCACGTTTTGTGCAATTTCTTCTTTTGTCACTATGTTTTCAAAAAGCCGTCTGCTGCAGAGGCGTCAGAAAGCGTCTATATGAGGGAAAGGGTTAATCATATTTGAGCTGTGTTCTATGATAGGCCTAACCAACTTAACCCTTTCCCATATGCAGGTACAGTTTGACACCTCTGCAGCAGATGATGCTCGAATGAGCAATTTCTCCGTTTGCCACAATATGTTCAACACTATTCAAAACTTTACTTTCAATTTTTTGCCTAGATATTTTCAAAGTCATCTGCTGCAGTTTTTTTGTATGTGGGAAAGGGTTAGACAATATTTTGCAATTGTTGGAAATGATCAATATGCAAATCCATACTCTTAATTCATACTGCATATCTGATGCTTCTTTCATGGTTCATTAAACAGTGAAGATCTAGATCAGACCGCACTGATGTGCAGGGTGATTTGATGCTACACTGGTAATCGATTCTCAGAAATTGTGTTTCCTGTAGTGCTACTCACTTTATTTAACCCTTTCCCTCATATAAACGCTTTCTGACGCCTCTGCAGCAGACGTTTTGAAAACATAGTGACAAAAGGAGAAATTGCACAAAACGTGCAATTTCTCCTTTTGCCACAATGTTTTCCACTTTTAGTCATAGGTTATCCATTCAATTATGGAGATTTTCTATGTTTTGACAAAATACGTTCAAAGTCGTCTGCTGCAGAATTGTTGTATGAGGGAAAGGGTTAATCATGTTTTGTTTAATTAGATCTATAAAAGTCATTTATCATGCAATATATTCATTTTGTAGTTCTGAAATTTTAAAATTTTAAAGATTTAAAATTCAAAAGAATTTTTTACCAGGAATAGGTGATTTTGGCCTAACATGCCTGAAAGGCAAAAATATATTCCCAAAATCCACCTGTCATGTATGTGAATGCGCAGGGTGATATGAGAGATATGGATATACACTCATCTCACATAGTATGTGAATGTGCAGGGTGATATAAGAGATATGGATATACACTCATCTCATATAGTTTGAGAGATATGGATATAGATTTTTCTCACATAGTATGTGAATGCGAAGGGTGATATTAGAGATATGGATATACACTTGTATCACATAGTATGTGAATGCGCAGGCTGATATGAGAGATATGGATATACACGCATCTCACATAGTATGTGTATTCACAGGCTGATATGAAAGATATGGATATACACTCATCTCACATAGTTTGAGAGATATGGATATACAGTCATCTCACATAGTAAGTGAATGTGCAGGCTGATATAAGAGATATGGATATACACTCATCTCACATAGTATGTGAATGCACAGACTTATATGAAATATATGGATATACACTCATCTCACTTAGTTTGAGAGATATGGATATACACTCATCTCACATAGTATGTGAATGTGCAGAGTGATATAAGAGATATGGATATACTCTCATCTCACACAGTATATGAATGCACATGTTGATATGAGAGATATGGATATACACTCCTCTCACATAGTAGGTGAATGCGCAGGGTGATATGAGAGATATGGATATAAACTCATCTCACATAGTATGTGAATGCGCAGGGTGATATGAGAGATATGGATATACACTCATTTCACATAGTATGTGAATGCACAGGGTGATATGAGAGATATAGATATACACTCATCTCACATAGTAGGTGAATGTGCAGGGTGATATGAGAGATATGGATATAAACTCATCTCACATAGTATGTGAATGCACAGGGTGATATAAGAGATATGGATATACATGTATTTCATTTCATGTCACTTTTTTCAAAAGTCGTCTACTGCATATGCATCAAAATGCGTCTACAAGTGGGAAAGGATTAAATAAATAATAATATTGATTTCTAATAATTTTAACAGGGACCATTTCTTGTCACTCATAAGTCTGTCAAAGCCTCTGGACTTTCCACGATTTGTTGGGAAACTTCTTTCAGGAGTAAGTATACTAGGCAGATTTTTAGCTCACCTGTACACGAAGCACTCAAGGTGAACTATTGTGATAACATTTTGTCTGGCGTCCATCGTGCGTTTTGTGTCGTCAACAATTGCCTTGTAAAACTCTACAGGCTTCATTTTGCATTCGATCTTCGTGAAAATTTATCAGAACATTTATCTCCATCAAATGTTGGACAACTGGGCCATATTGAAGCGAAGTCTTGTTAACACTCTGGAGGCCACATTTTTAACTTGACCATGTTAAATCAGATGTTTGTCTCAATGATATGTTGGTCAAGTTCGAATAAGGGTCATGTCGGATCAAAAAGTGGGTCACTAGGTCAAATTGAAGGAAAATCTTGTTAACACACTAGAGGCTGCAATTTTTGCTTCAGCAGTATAGAATTTTGTTAGAATGTTTTTCTTAATGATATCTTGGTCAGGTTTGAATATGGGACATATTTGGTCAGAAACAAGGTCACTAAGCCAAATTGAAGGGAAATCCTGTTAACATGCTGGAGGCTGCATTCTTAACTTGAGCATGTTGTAACTTTATCAGAATGTTTTTCTTGAAGTTCAAATTTTGGTCAAATTTTGGTCATGTCTATTTACTAGGGGTCACTATAGAATTGAAGGAACATCTTGTTAACCCTTTCCCTCATATAGACGCTTTCTGACGCCTCTGCAGCAGGCGGCTTTTTAAAAAACATAGTGACAAAAGAAGAATGTTTTCCACTTTTTGTCATAGGTTATCCATTCAATTATGGAGATTTTCTATTCTTTGACAAAATACGTTCAAAGTCGTCTGCTGCAGAATTGTTGTATGAGTGAAAGGGTGAACACTGTAGAAGCCGTATTTTTTGCTTCAGCAGCTTAAGTGTGATCAGGATGCTTATCTTAATGATTTCTAGGCCAAGTTTGAATATGGGTCATGCCAGGTCAAAAACTAGGTCACTTGGCCAAATAGAAGGAAAATCTTGTTAACACTCTGGAGGCCGCATTATTTGCTTCAGCAGCTTGAAACTTTGTCCGAATTTTGTAGGAATGATATCTAGGTCAAAGTTCGAATATGGGTCATATTTGGGTAGAAACTAGGTCACTAGGCCAACTTGAAGGAAAATCTTGTTAACACTGTAGAAGCAGTATTTTTTGCTCCAGCATCTTCAAATTTGGTCAGACGGTTTTGTGAAAGTGTTAAAATCTTTTGTACTAAAGATGTCAAATTCTTATTCGTATAAACCATTTATGTTCTGCAGATGACTGTTACAGATTTGGATCAGAATGAGGGACTGAAAACAGGATTGATGCATGTAAGTTTGCATTATATCAGTCTTAATTTCCTAAACATTTATTATGAATATCATTCTATATCATGTTTTAATTGTTATATATAAATGAGTATGAAAAAATGCAACTTCTAAATTAAAAACATATCACTTTATTACTTTGTCCATCATTTTGGCAATCGTGAGACATGGTTTTTGTGTTGTCTGTCTGTAAGACAGGCTTACATGTACACTTAGGAATCACTTCTCCGTTGCATTAACCCTTTCCCTCATATAGATGCCTTCTTATGCCTCTGCAGCAGACGGCTATTTGAAAACATAGTGAAAAAAGAAGAAATTGCACAAAACATGCAATTTCTCCTTTTGCCACAATGTTTTCCACTTTTAGTCATAGGTTATCCATTCAATTATGGAGATTTTCTACTTTTTGACAAAATACGTTAAAAGTCGTCAGAATTGTCATATGAGGGAAAGGGTTAATTGAACCTAACTTTGTTTCTGTTTTAATAAATTCTCTTCAAAGTTGGGATTCTGGGTGGGATACGCATACATGTACATTATGATCAGGAGAATCATCAGAATTTAACTATGCAAGGAACATAACTCAAACCTGCTTGTTATCTGCATTTCTTATTGTTCTTTGTTCAACCATTATCTTTCTGTTTGGCAGATTTATTTCAAAGTTACTCCAGTCGGCTTAAACAGTGGAGTATCTGAGTAATCTCCCTTTTTTGTTTAAAACCATTTTCTCTAGCAATTTGAGGTGTTAATGACATTCTGCTCTGAGATCATTTAAAAACACTAATATTGTTATTAGAGTAAAAACTACTGAGTAATTTAGTGACATAAAACAAATCTGCAGCAGATGACTTCGAAAACATTAGGGCAAAACTATTGTAAACCTTTTTAAGTGAAATTTTAATCTAGAATAGAATAGTCTGCAGAATTGTCGTATGAGGGAAAGGGTTAACACGGGTTAGACTTTACTTCGTTCTTTTTCAGATATTCACTCTTGTTGACCTGGACAAGGATGGCATAGTCACGAAAGCGGAGATAACTGACACATCTGATGAGGTTTGTTCCTCAATTATCCCACTCCGACAAACAAACAATCGGCAGCAGAGTCCGAGGGCTTGGCGTGAAACGGTTGTAACTAAAAACCTATTTTGAAAACCCTGGTTTAGGGGCAATTTTGGCCCCTTTGTAAATAATGCAAATTTAGGTGCCATTGCTCAGAACGAGCAATGGCATCTAAATTTCCATTATTTACCAAGAAAAATGATTTAACGCTTATAAAGACATTATGGCGAGGTGACTGACCTTGGTCAAAAAAATACAAATTTTAGTTACAACCGTTTCACGCCAAGCCCTCGAGATGTTGATAACATCTGGTACAATTATGGACAAACTCTACAAATGAGTGTAAAAGTTCTATTGAATAGGGTTGCAAAAATTGTGGTAAAAGGAGAAATTGCTCATAATGAACAATTTCTCATTTTATCACAATGTTTTCAAGTCGTCTGCTGCAGAGCATCAGAAATTGATGTTTCAGGGCTAGGGTTGATTTTGTTTACTTCTGAATTTGCTTTTGTCACAACTGTTTTTTTTTATCAACATATTAGTTTTAACCCTTTCCCACATATAGACGCTTTCTGACGCCTCTGCAGCAGACGGCTTTTTGAAAACATAGTGACAAAAGAAGAAATTGCACAAAACGTGCAATTTCTCCTTTTGCCACAAAGGTTTTGCACTTTTTGTCATAGGTTATCCATTCAATTATGGAGATTTTCTATGTTTTGACAAAATACGTTAAAGTCGTCTGCTGCAGAATTGTCGTATGAGGGAAAGGGTTAACCCTTTTCCACATACGGCAAATCTGCAGCAGAGGACTTTAAAACATCTAGGTAAAAGTATGGGTAATCTTTATAAATGAATGTATGATTAGAGAATAAAGTTGAAAAAAGAGTGGTAAAAAGGGAAAATTGCTCATCATGAGCAATTTCTCCTTTTGCCATGCTGTTTTCAAAAGTTGTCTGCTGTAGATTGAGAAGATCTAAATATGGATTAGGAACAATTAACTGCTGACTGGAAAATTATAATTGTAATTTTGAAATATAGATGAATCTATTCTTTGGATTTGAAAAAAAAAATAACACTGTGTAATTGTAGTTGAAATTTTGACATAGAGATGAATTAATTCTTTTGATTGGAAAAAAATAGCAATGGAAAATTGGGAACAAGTAACATTGGAAAATTGTAGTTGAAATGTTGACATAGAGATTAATTTTTTCTTGGATTGGGAAAAAAACCATTGGAAAATTGTAGTTAAAATTTTGACAAAGAATTTGTTCTTGGATTGGGAAAAATAACATTTGAAACTTGTAGTTGTTGATACTAGAAAGCAGCAGATATATGAGAGAAAGGAATATGCAGGATTAGGGTGGAGATAGGTCACAATAGGCATATCTTTTCCTGATATTATATCATGGTACATATTATATGAGCAGCATTCTGCAAAAACCAACCATTAGGCATTTGTGACAGGTGTAGATCAAAATCAGCCAGGTCCTATGGACAGTCTGATCTGGCTCTACAAAGTTTGCCAGTTGATCTTAGTAGGTTCCAAGAAACTTCTGTACACCAGTATTTATGTGGATCCTTTGTCACTGAGGCAGGTCTTTTTCCACATGTGTAAACTAATTACACTTAATACTAGGATAGTTTTCAAGAACGCTGCATGGCAACAAGGAGTTATAAAAGAAGGATCTTTAACCCTTTCCCTCATACGACAATTCTGCAGCAGACGTCTTTGAACGTATTTTGTCAAAACATAGAAAATCTCCATAATTGAATGGATAAATGACAAAAAGTGGGAAACATTGTGGCAAAAGGAGAAATTGCACGTTCTGTGCAATTTCTTCTTTTGTCACTATGTTTTCAAAACGCCGTCTGCTGCAGAGGCGTCAGAAAGCGTCTATATGAGGGAAAGGGTTAAAGATCCTAAACAAAAATGACCGTGCATTCAAAATTTTCGAGGTGGCCACCGGAGCTAAAATCAGAAAATTCTCAATGTGATATCTACTACTTTACAGGATTAGAATATGGATAATAAGGTTGCTTCAATCAGGGACATTATATTATGTAATATAGTGTCCCTAATTCAAAGTATGGAAAGGAAACATTAAATTACCCTTTTTTTAGTAAACAACCAAACAGCAGCAGACAACTTCGATCTGGGCGAAGATATGGAAACTATCTGTATAACTGAAAGTGAAATTATTGTATAGAGTTCAAAGCATTGTTACAAAAGTTGTCTGCTGCTGTTTTGATGAAATGCTATCACAAATTGGACAGGGTTAATGGGTCCACCCTCTATGTTGATCCAGATAACTTGATGCCTCTGCAGCTGAAGAATACTGAAGTCATTGTGCAAAATGGAGAAGAAGAAATTATTCAAGACAAGCAGTTTTTATACGCCCGTTTTGAAAAAACGGATCGTATTATAGTTTCACCTGCGGCGTACAGGCGGGCGGGCGGGCGGGCGGGCGGCGTCCAGTATGTTGTCAGCTCAATAACTTTAGAAGCCTTTGTCCAATCATCACCAAATTTAGTCAGAATGTGTATTGGGATAATATCTTGGACAAGTTCGATAACTAGCCATATCGCTTTAGTCAATCAAGAGTTATCACCCTTTAATTATAGAAATTACCCAAAATTGGTCTTGTCAGCTCAATAACTTTAGAAGCCTTTGTCAAATGATCACCAAATTTTGTCAGAATGTGTATTAGGCTAATATCTCGGACAAGTTCGATAACTAGCCATATCGCTTAAGTCAATCAAGAGTTATTGCCCTTTTATTATAGAATTTACCCAAAATTGGTCTTGTCAGCTCAATAACTTTAGAAGCCTTTGTCCAATCATCACCAAATTTAGTCAGAATGTGTATTGGGATAATATCTCGGACAAGTTCGATAACTAGCCATATCGCTTAAGTCAATCAAGAGTTATCGCCCTTTAATTATAGAAATTACCAAAATTGGTCTTGTCAGCTCAATAACTTAAGAAGCCTTTGCCCAATCATCACCAAATTTAATCAGAATGTGTATTGGCGTAATATCTCGGACAAGTTCGATAACTAGCCATATCGCTTTAGTCAATCGAGAGTTATCCCTCTTTAATTATAGAAATTACCTAAAATTGGTCTTGTCAGCTCAATAACTTTAGGAGCTTTTGTCCAATCATCACCAAATTTGGTCAGAATGTGTATTGGCATAATATCTTGGACAAGTGCGATAACTAGCCATATTGCTTTAGTCGATAGAGAGTCATTGCCCTTTAATTATAGAAATTACCTAAAATTGGTCTTGTCAGCTAAATAACTTGTAAAGCCTTTATCCGATCATCACCAAATTTAGACAATATGTTGATGGGCAGAATATCTTGGTCACGTTTGATAACTTACAACATTATCTTAGTCACTACACAATTATGTCCGTCGAAATGGCCAAAACTGTACTAACAGTGTCCGCTCTCTAAGTTTGGCTGACGTACAACCAATTACCACTATACTTGGTTTCAAAAAAACAGGACGGGCGTATTTTGTGACATTTGGCGCTCTTGTTCTGTTTTCCAACAATGTTTTCAACCCTGTATTAATGTCATATCTTTAAACAAATTATTGTAATATTTTTTTCTCAGATGTTTCCAATGAATATGACTTTAATTTCCTCATATAGACACCTTTTGACGCATCTGTAGCAATCACTTCTGAAAACATTGTGACAAAAGTAGAAATTGATCTTAATGAGCAATTTCTCCTTTTGTCCACAATGCTTTCAAGTCAACTCTTTTCAATAATTAAATTTTTATTTTTAAATGTTTCAATATGTTGTATTAATGTAGATGTTTCCAAAGTCGTCTGCTGCAGAGTTGTTGTTGTATGTGGAAAAGGTTTTCAGACTATCTCATTACTTTCAGACATATGAAGAAGTATGGAATATTATGTCTTACCTTGAAAGTGAAGTTGACGACAGTGACGAGAACATGACTGACAGAGATATGGAATACGGAGGAGCAGAAGATGATCCGGATAATGCTTACCCTGACAATTTTGTTGAAAGCATACGGTCTCTCTATGACGACAATCTTATTAATGATGATGATCCAAACATGGAATTTGAAGAAGATGAAATGAATGACAGAAATATTAATGATGAAGTGGTTGATGAAGAAGAGCATGAAAGCACAGATGAATCCAATCATACACACCATGATGAATTTTAATAAACATCCATTCTTTATGTATTTTACTATTTTTACGCAGACACATTTAGATGTAGGTGCAGCAGATTTTTTTTTGAAAACTGTATGACAAAATGAGAAATTGCTCCTAATGAGCAATTTCATATTTTGTCACAATGTTTTCTAGTATATTAATTATTTAATTTTATACTTTTTATTAATTTTCAATATTTTTAACCAGGTTTTCCGAAGAAAAAATCTGGTTATTAGTTTGGTGAAGTCGGCGGGCGGGCGGGCGGTTGGGCAGTTGGGCGGGCTGGCGGGCGTCAACTTTCCTTGTCCGGACCATAACTTTGTCATGCATAGAGATATTTTCAAATAACTTGGCACAAACATGCACCATATCAAGACGATGTGCCAAATGCAAAAAAGAATTCTGTAGATTCAGGGTCAAGGTCACAGTGATAAGATATATACTTTAATTGAACTTTTCTTGTCCGGACCATAACTTTGTCATGCATAGAGATATTTTCAAATAACTTGGCACAAATATGAACTATATCAATATGATGTGTCACATGCAAAACTTTTGTCTGTAGCTTCAAGGTCAAGGTCACAGTGACAATGCTTCGTAACCATGGCGACAAACTCCAAACATGGATTTTATTCTTATCGTTGGTTTGTAATTTCACCCTATTTTGCAATGAGCATATTTCATAAACTTGTAACTCAAGCATCTAACTTCAACAACAATATTTCTATTACATGCTCAAATTGAGTAAGTTTCATAACCTCGGGCCCTGGATCTAGTCTGTTTGCAAAGGCATAAACGCGTTACTATCAAGTAAAGGGTTAAGGCAGATCACTGATTATCAACCTGGCATTAGGGATCCTAAAATGTGGCTGCTTACAACAAAAGGTTGCTTAATATCTGTTATCTATTATATGTTCTTAATAAATGAGGCCATCAACACACGATTGACTGTATTGAACTGATATTTGTTAGATAAAATTGTGATATATTTAATTGACAAAGTAATTATGATTATTCATCAATAGAAATATTCCCTGTTACTTGAATTACTAGCTTTGATTAACTATTAACAGAAAGATTTGACAGATCTGTTAATTCTTAATCAAATACCTTCCATTATAGAAAACCTGGTTTCATGGAATTTCCATGTCTTGTTACTCAATATTTTCATGTCGTCTGCTGCAGATTTGTTGAATGTTTGAAAGAGTCAAGATGCGGGTACTTTAATAATCAGAACTAAAGGGATATACTTGTTCCTGTTCACAAGCTGTGTTTATTACAGTTTGGCAATAATCCTTAATAAATTAGTCGCGTCTGGCATTTGGAGTTGTCGACTCTCTGTCAAGGGATCATATCAGGTTCATTTGTGTAAATTAAATGGGAATACGCTTCTAGCTTTTTGTCAAAATATGTGATCAGGACTTGTTAGACTGTGCTGATTCACATGTTTTCCCGATTTTTCACTGTATGTAGATGCGTTACATGTAAGAACACACATTTCGATGGCTTGGCGTGAAACAGTTGTAACTAAAATTGGTATTTTTTTACCAAAGTTAATCATCTCGCCATTTTGTCTTTATAAGCGTTAAATCATTTTTCTTGGTAAACAATGGAAATTTAGGTGCCATTGCTAGTTCTGAGCAATAGCACCTAAATTTTCATTGTTTACAAAGGGGTCAAAATTGCCCCTAATCCAGGGTTTTCAAAATAGGTTTTTAGTTACAACCGTTTCACGCCAAGTCCTCGAATTTTCTACATGCAATTATTCCCCATATCTTTTGAAGAAGTCTAGTTTATTATTGGCATATTAGAAGTGATCAACAAACATACTAACCAATCAAAATAAGACTGATGTGCAGGGAAGTGTTTGCTTTAGAGCATATTTTGAAAACACTGTGGGAAAAGGCAAAATTGCGCGAAACTACAAAAGCTCTTTTGCTGCAACTATTGTATTAACTCTGAATTATAAGTTCAATGATTTAAAAATTATACTTTTAATTAGTGCCTTTTACCAATTTCAAATTAATTGACTTAAAAAATAGCATTTGAATGAAATGAAAAAGTGGTTGGACAATGTTGTTCAATGTTGATTATACATGTATGTGAGTAATTGTTTGTACCCTTATTCTCCTCCTTATTAGTAAGGGTAATGGTACTTGTATGCTTTGTGATATATACTAACAATCAATCATGTTCCCTTTCCAGAATGTTGTATATTTCATTTGTATTGTGCTTCCATTTCCCCTAAGTTGTTATCAATATAGACAACTCTTACTGATATCCAGAGGAATCCTCTGTGGTCGAGTGGTTAGCGTCGGGGATTTCGAAACCGGGTGTCCCGGGTTCGATCCCCAGTCACGGCACTACGGTCATGGTGGAGTGCCCTTGGGCAAGGCACATTTTCTAGCCTAGTACTGGTTTGTTTACCCAGGGTTTCATGAATAAGTGAACTGTCGCCGTGATATAACTGAAATAATGTTGAAAGCAGCGTTAAACCCCAATAAATAAAATAAATAAAAACTGATATCCAACATAAAGCAAGTCTGTAGTAAACAACTTTAACCCTTTCCCTCATATAGACGCTTTCTGATGCCTCTGCGGCAGATGACTTTTTGAAAACATAGTGACAAAGAAGAAATTGCTCAAAACGAGCAATTTCTCCATTCGCCACAATGTTTTCCACTTTTGTCATAGGTTATCCATTCAATTCTAGAGATTTTCTATTTTTTGACAAAATATGTTCAAAGTCGTCTGCTGCAGAAATGGCCTATGATGTAATCTGCAGGCGACGACTTTGAAAACATTTAGGCTAAAAACATTTAAAATTCCCATGAATGAAGGTACAATTACTGAAAAAAGTTGAAAACATTGTGGTAAAAGGAGAAATTGCTCATTTTGTGGGAAAGGGTTAAAAACATTTAATCAAAAATGTGGAAACTCTTCATAAATAAAAGATCAATCATCATTGAATCAAGTCAATAATATTGTGGCAAAAGGAGAAGTTGCTCATCATGAGGAATTTCTCCTTTTACCTCAATGATTTCAAAAATGTTTTCAAAAGCAGAGGCGTCCATATTAGAAGTGATCAACAAACATACTAACTCAAAATAAGACTGATGTGCAGGGAAGTGTTTGCTTTAGAGCATATTTTGAAAACACTGTGGGAAAAGGCAAAATTGCGCGAAACTACAAAAGCTCTTTTGCTGCAACTATTGTATTAACTCTGAATTATAAGTTCAATGATTTAAAAATTATACTTTTAATTAGTGCCTTTTACCAATTTCAAATTAATTGACTTAAAAAATAGCATTTGAATGAAATGAAAAAGTGGTTGGACAATGTTGTTCAATGTTGATTATACATGTATGTGAGTAATTGTTTGTACCCTTATTCTCCTCCTTATTAGTAAGGGTAATGGTACTTGTATGCTTTGTGATATATACTAACAATCAATCATGTTCCCTTTCCCAGAATGTTGTATATTTCATTTGTATTGTGCTTCCATTTCCCCTAAGTTGTTATCAATATAGACAACTCTTACTGATATCCAGAGGAATCCTCTGTGGTCGAGTGGTTAGCGTCGGGGATTTCGAAACCGGGTGTCCCGGGTTCGATCCCCAGTCACGGCACTACGGTCATGGTGGAGTGCCCTTGGGCAAGGCACATTTTCTCGCCTAGTACTGGTTTGTTTACCCAGGGTTTCATGAATAAGTGAACTGTCGCCGTGATATAACTGAAATAATGTTGAAAGCAGCGTTAAACCCCAATAAATAAAATAAATAAAAACTGATATCCAACATAAAGCAAGTCTGTAGTAAACAACTTTAACCCTTTCCCTCATATAGACGCTTTCTGATGCCTCTGCGGCAGATGACTTTTTGAAAACATAGTGACAAAAGAAGAAATTGCTCAAAACGAGCAATTTCTCCATTCGCCACAATGTTTTCCACTTTTGTCATAGGTTATCCATTCAATTCTAGAGATTTTCTATTTTTTGACAAAATATGTTCAAAGTCGTCTGCTGCAGAAATGGCCTATGATGTAATCTGCAGGCGACGACTTTGAAAACATTTAGGCTAAAAACATTTAAAATTCCCATGAATGAAGGTACAATTACTGAAAAAAGTTGAAAACATTGTGGTAAAAGGAGAAATTGCTCATTTTGTGGGAAAGGGTTAAAAACATTTAATCAAAAATGTGGAAACTCTTCATAAATAAAAGATCAATCAGCATTGAATCAAGTCAATAATATTGTGGCAAAAGGAGAAGTTGCTCATCATGAGGAATTTCTCCTTTTACCTCAATGATTTCAAAAATGTTTTCAAAAGCAGAGGCGTCCATATTAGAAGTGATCAACAAACATACTAACTCAAAATAAGACTGATGTGCAGGGAAGTGTTTGCTTTAGAGCATATTTTGAAAACACTGTGGGAAAAGGCAAAATTGCGCGAAACTACAAAAGCTCTTTTGCTGCAACTATTGTATTAACTCTGAATTATAAGTTCAATGATTTAAAAATTATACTTTTAATTAGTGCCTTTTACCAATTTCAAATTAATTGACTTAAAAAATAGCATTTGAATGAAATGAAAAAGTGGTTGGACAATGTTGTTCAATGTTGATTATACATGTATGTGAGTAATTGTTTGTACCCTTATTCTCCTCCTTATTAGTAAGGGTAATGGTACTTGTATGCTTTGTGATATATACTAACAATCAATCATGTTCCCTTTCCCAGAATGTTGTATATTTCATTTGTATTGTGCTTCCATTTCCCCTAAGTTGTTATCAATATAGACAACTCTTACTGATATCCAGAGGAATCCTCTGTGGTCGAGTGGTTAGCGTCGGGGATTTCGAAACCGGGTGTCCCGGGTTCGATCCCCAGTCACGGCACTACGGTCATGGTGGAGTGCTCTTGGGCAAGGCACATTTTCTAGCCTAGTACTGGTTTGTTTACCCAGGGTTTCATGAATAAGTGAACTGTCGCCGTGATATAACTGAAATAATGTTGAAAGCAGCGTTAAACCCCAATAAATAAAATAAATAAAAACTGATATCCAACATAAAGCAAGTCTGTAGTAAACAACTTTAACCCTTTCCCTCATATAGACGCTTTCTGATGCCTCTGCGGCAGATGACTTTTTGAAAACATAGTGACAAAAGAAGAAATTGCTCAAAACGAGCAATTTCTCCATTCGCCACAATGTTTTCCACTTTTGTCATAGGTTATCCATTCAATTCTAGAGATTTTCTATTTTTTGACAAAATATGTTCAAAGTCGTCTGCTGCAGAAATGGCCTATGATGTAATCTGCAGGCGACGACTTTGAAAACATTTAGGCTAAAAACATTTAAAATTCCCATGAATGAAGGTACAATTACTGAAAAAAGTTGAAAACATTGTGGTAAAAGGAGAAATTGCTCATTTTGTGGGAAAAAGTTAAAAACATTTAATCAAAAATGTGGAAACTCTTCATAAATAAAAGATCAATCATCATTGAATCAAGTCAATAATATTGTGGCAAAAGGAGAAGTTGCTCATCATGAGGAATTTCTCCTTTTACCTCAATGATTTCAAAAATGTTTTCAAAAGCAGAGGCGTCCAAAAGTATTCGTATATTGGAACTCATATGTGCTTTTAAAATAATTTTTTTTTTTTTTTGTCGAGTTTTTTTTCTTGAAAGATTTACTTAACCCTTCCCCATATAGTGACACTTTCTGATGCCTCCGTTGTAGACAACCTTTTTAAAACATTCTCGAAAAAGGATGAATTGCTAATGATGAACAGTTTCTCCTGCCACAATGTCGTCAACTTTTTTTTCCAATAATTATACCCCCAGATACGTAGTATATGGGGGCTATATAGGAGTCACGCTTGTCGGTCGGTCCGTTGGTCTGGACATTTCTTGTGAACACTATTTCTCAGCAGCCCTTGGTCAGAATTCAATACAACTTCACAATAATGATTGATACCAAGCCTAGTTGTGCATATTTTTGGCGTGTTGCACTGGAATTATTTTTAAATGAGTTATGGCCCCTTGAATTTCTCATACATTGTTGGTCTATAGACATTTCTTGTGAACACTATTTCTCAGCAACCCTTGGTCAGAATTCAATATAACTTCACAAGAATGATTGATACCAAGCCTGGTTGTGCATATTGTCGGGTCGGCGTGTTGCACTCGAATTATTTTTAAATGAGTTATGGCCCCTTGAATTTCTTATACATATGTATATTGTCAGGCACCAGCTGGGGGTATTCATCACCTTCAGTGATATTTCTAGTTGTTCTAGCATTAAAAGAGGGTTTCCATAACATTTACTAAATGCTTTTGAATTCATCTGATGCTGATTTGTTGTGGGATAGGGTTTAACTAGGTGATGTTCTACATTGCAAGAGTAGTGACGCCAGCTCTACTGTCCTAGAATCAGGGGTCACTGCCTCGGTGGCGTAGTGGTATAGCGTCCGCCCCTGGTGCGGGAGGTCATGGGTTTGATCCCTGGACAGGTCATTCATGTTCCATAGACTTAAAATGTGGTTATTATGGTTCCCCTCCTTTGCACTTAGGTTTTGGGTGGGTGGGGGGGGGGGGGGGGGGGGGGGGGGGTAAGCATTACAACTTACTCGCTGGTGTCAGGATAAATGGACGGACCAGTAGTACTCGTAATTTGGGGGTGGGGGTGGGTAAGTATTACAACTTACTCGCTGGTGTCAGGATAAATGGACCAGTAGTACTCGTAATTTACCCTAAAAATACTGTGATATAACTGAAAAAATGTTGCTTATTCGATGATGTTATGCCTATTCTCCGACATCCATCCGGCAAACCTCTGTATGCAGTTAAACTTTTCTTGTGAGCCGGATAGAGTCACCAGTTATCATTTAATTCTTTTCAAAGTTGCACAGATCATTTATGTACAAGAACATGATCAAATACCACTTAGTTTTAGCTCACGAAGTGCATTGTGAGCTAATGTGACCGGTCTTTGGGCGTCGTCCATCAATATTTTCTTTAAATGACATCTCCTCCTAAACCACTGTTTTGATTTTGACTTAACCTCGCAGGAATTATCCTTGAGTGAATATGTTCAAAGATATTAATTCCCTGCAGAACTGTGGTTGCCATGGCAACCGAAAGGAAAAACTTAAGAAAACTTTGAAAATCTTCTCATCTGAAACAGAAAGTCCTAGGATTAGATATTTGGTGTGACTAAGCATTGTCTAGTGGTCCTCTATCAAGATTATACCCTTGGGGGTCACCTTTTTTACATAGAAATATATGGGGGAAAACTTTGAAAATATTTTTTTCTGAAACTGAAAGGCGTAGAGCTAAAAAACTTGGTGTGCAAATGTAGCATTGTCTAGTGGTCATCTGCCATTATTGTTCAAATTATGCCCCTGGGTTCAAAATTGGTCCTGCCCCGGGGGTCATCTAGATGCATATAGGGGAAACTTGCTCAAGCTGTGTCAGTTGGTAAAAAACAACAAATTTCCGTAAAGAGCAGGGCTAGTTTTCACTATATTCTTATAATGGCTTTTTTTTAACAATAAGAGCCCTCTTGGTGGAGGGTAAACATAGCCATCTGCTCACCCCCATCAGGAGGTCAGAGACCCCAAATGAAAGCTAAACACTCACTAGTTTGGTTATGATTTGAGTGGGAGGCAAGAATATAATACTCCTTTCAAGTAATCATCATCTTCATTATTGTAATTTTTACTCATCTCCATTATTGTAATTTTTGCTCATCTCCATTTCTGACTTCGGTCCTATTTCACCTCTTTGTGTTGCAGCGCCGTAAAACCCAACTCTTTCATTCTCTAACAAAATGATGGGTATACATATTTCAGGTGACGATCCAGGGCCCTATTCTCTAACAAAATGATAGGTATACATATTTCAGGTGACGATCCAGGGCCCTCACGGCACTTTTGTGTAAACAATAAAAGCTTGCTAAAAGTAGACATTTGTTTTATTGATTGAGTAAAGCGGATCAAAAATGAAAAAAATAGCAACAAAAAAACCCGTCCATTTGTATAGTAAAATCGAAAGTTTCTCGTAAGTGGCCAGATATATATAGATACTAAATTGGACAAAACATAAACAGATGTTATCAATCAATATTTTTTTTTCAATATTTGTCAGTGCAGGTGATCCGATTTTATCGGAACTTGCTTAGTATGATTATAAAACTAATTTAGAAAATCTTCTTAAAGCCAATAGAACGATTCAGATCGTCTTGGGTTTCCTTTTGTTACAATATTTTCGGTGTCACACTTTGATTCTGATTTTTCAATTGCACGTTCTTTACCATTTCCTACTTTCAGATGCATTCCGATTCATATGAATTAGACGACTTTTGAAATCCTTGTGGTTAATCAGGGACACTATGTAATATAGTGTCCCTGGGCTAATGTAGAAATTGTTCATAATGAGCAATTTCTCTTTTTGCAACAATTATTTCAATTCTTTTGAACAATTATACTTACATTTGTATACAATTTTTATGATCGTCAAGCTGCTTTGAAAGCCGTATGCTACAGGTTTAATTTGTCGTATGTGGGAAAGGGTTAACTATTTTATAAGTGCTTTATCTTCATATACTAAGTACACATACAAGTTAGAAGTAATATGACCTTTTCTACGTAAGAGATTTGGTTGTTGTGCTGGTAGACTCATTAGTCTTAACCTTATAGAACATATATACTTTTAACATTTTCGAGATGTGTTCGACTTATATATGTTTTATATATCAAGATGGTTTGACCGAAAATTAGCGGAGAACTAAAGGCATTGTAATCTCGTATCAGAGCATTCGAAAACGGGTAACCAGCTCGGTTATAACATTTCGTTTGGTTCAATACGAAAACAACGACAATACTAATGATATACAGCGTTGGAAAAACGCAGACACACTATTGAAGACGACCTACAGCGACAACACCTACAGCTGTGAAGCCCATTACTCACATGGTCTCGAAAATCCATCGGCTGACACAAATACAAAACTTGGAGAGTCTTAGGATACTGTTAACCTTGCTAGTACCTGCCTTTGGAACCAAATCCACGAACATTGCAAAGCTCATCAGCTAAATGCTGGTCATGTCGTGAAACGGCACGTGCGTCCCCCGAGGCTATATTTAGAAGGTGTGCAATGAGTGTGCCTTCTTGGAGACTATATTTATACATTGTACAATGAA
Source organism: Serripes groenlandicus (assembly GCA_031761405.1). NCBI lineage: Eukaryota > Metazoa > Mollusca > Bivalvia > Cardiida > Cardiidae > Serripes > Serripes groenlandicus. The sequence continues at coordinate 92,093,422 of JASEVX010000005.1, read as the reverse complement.
CGCTGCGGACCTATTGCTTAATGAAAGCAAATTATCGAAACGGGGGCACACATCTATTCTTTTTAAAAAAGGACATAAATGTGCGAAGCATGTTTCCAGGAGAATAGATAAAACGTATGAGTGTCAACCAAATAGCACGTCTATCCATAGATCCAGGGACGTAGGTAAGATATATTATCTACGTTTCTGATACATGTTAGCAGATTTTGTACTACCATAAGGTTTTGATTGAGCCGGGATTCGAACTCACAACCCCTGGATTGACAGCCCGCGTCACTACCGACTGAGCTACCGGGGCTCGGTAAGGTAAGGCCACCCTAATTGGTACTATTAAGAACCTTAATACTAAATATCCTAATCTTTTCTGGGTCACAAGTGACATCTAAATTTGTAATGTGTACATTTCACCGCCCTATTTTGGAAATATTTGACATGTTCATGGCTTTTACCCCCCTTGCTGGTTTTCAAAAAAAATATACACGTCTATGAAAACAAAGAACTGATGATGTACATATGTATCTGCTTGTCTATACTTTCTTTCATAAGACATTTTTTGTCATAAAACTTGTATTTTTACAACTTTCACAGAAAAAAGAAGTTCCAAAAATACGTAAATCATACATGCATTATCATTGTATGCCACAGTTCATAATAAACTATTGGATTCCATCCCTACATGTAACACTAAGGGATAAGAAGATTGCATGAACATGTCACACTCTTTGATTATGATAATGAAAATTTACTGTGAAATTGGAAACTCTTATTGTAAAATATTGTAAAATAGTTACACCTTTTCTTGTGGATTCATTCAGACAGAAAAGAATACAAGATCCACTGTTCATTTCCAAAAGCAAACAAAGTAAAATATAAATTCATTCACCACTGGTATGCCCTTATTCTAAACAATTAATTTCAAAGCTTGTATCTGTAAGTTGGTGACTTATTTTTTTTTTGAATATTTTCAAAATATGATGTAAAATTTGGTATGACAGATTCTAAGACACTTTTAGTGCTCGTAACTCTAGGTACTCCTTCAAATGTTTTCATAGTGAACGCATTTATTAGTCCATCTTCTCCTTTTCGAAAACCAATTCAAACGATGTAAAAACCCAAGAACGAACCACATTAAGTTATGACTAACATCAGTAAAGAAGGTTGTCAAGTCATAGATGACGACAGTGGGTTAATTAAAAACAAAAGGTACGACACATAAAAGCTTTAGCCTACCAAGTTAAGACAGCGTTACCCAGTTATGGTTTAACTCTTTCAGCGACGAATTGTTTAAAGTAGACACTTCCATGTTCAAAATCGGGCGTCTCCATTTATCATGTAATACCATTTTGGACTATTCTGATAACTAAAAGGCAAACAATGCTGATTTCAGGTGAGACAGCTCGTTACGAGCTGACTCGCCTGAATCAGTATTGTTTGCAAAAACCTGAATATTGCCTTTGGCGCTGAAAGAGTTAAAGCCCAGATAGCCATATCAACTAACGGGTAACAGCACTATGAAAACGTCGTGGTTTCATGTAACAGCAGTAAAGAATCTTGTAAAGTCGTAAGTAACAACAGTGGAAAATTATGTCTATTCATATCTAACGGCAGTAAAGAATCATGTCATTTCATATCTAACAGCAGTAAAGAATCGTGTCATTTCATATCTAACAACAGTAAAGAATCATTTCATTTCATATCTAACAGCAGTAAAGAATCATATCATTTTATATCTAACAACAGTAAAGAATCGTATCATTTCATATCTAACTGCAGTAAAGAATCATATCATTTCCTATCTAACAACAGTAAAAAAATCATGTCATTTCATATCTAACAGCAGTAAATAATCATGTCATTTCATATCTAACAGCAGTAAAGAATCATATCATTTGCTATCTAACAACAGTAAAGAATCATATCATTTCAAATCTAACAGCAGGAAAAGAAATCATGTTATTTCATGTCTAACAGCAGTAAAGAATCATGTCATTTCATATCTAACTGCAGTAAAGAATCGTGTCATTTCATGTCTAACAGCAGTAAAAAAATTATGTCATTTCATATCTAGCTGCAGTAAAGAATCGTGTCAATTCATAGTTAAAGACACATCGATTTACTATTAACAACATCAAAAACAAGAAATATCTTTAAAAAAGATAAACGGCGATCAATATGAGAAAACACTAAGAAATGGAACATGCGTATATTATTTGACTTGATCGGCCATCTCCATCCAGCTTCAGTTTCTATAAATAGATTATCACGGCCGACAATACGCTACATGACTGGAGATTACGCGAGGCTCACAAGAGGTGTATACGTTTCAATTGACGATAAATAACTGAAAACTTATCATGTTTCAAAAATAATTAATATTTTTCTCTTAAATGTTATATTTCATACGTTTTCACTGATTTTTTTCACTGAAATTTATTTCTTAAGGAAAACAATTAAAAGTAATTATGCAGAACATTTCATATTAAAACTTCATCTTATTAGTGCCTCTCGTTGGATCGCCAACTTAACTATGAACCTATCAAAACGTTTCATTTCCTTTATTTCTTCGACATTATTCATTAAATACAACCATTGATTGGTCTTTAATCTAGATCATTTGTTATTACATCACATCTAGGTCAAAACTGAGGTTAAATAGCTATCGCCGAAAAATCACTATCTTATATTATAACCGTAGTAAAGATTAATTTCAGGTATTGACTCATCGTAGTAAAGATCCGCGTCAAGTCTGATACCGATAAAGAACCATGTCAATTGATGGTCAACAGAAGAATTCATAGTAAGAAAAAGTAATCCTTTCTTAAGAATAGTAAAGGACTATGCTGATCTTATCTAGTCAATAAAACCAGCAGTAATGAAACGAATCGAGTCATAGTGGACAGACATTTAGAACCATATCATTCCATGTTTAACAACAGTCAATGAGCCAATGCATGTATGGTAATCAGATGTAAAGTACCGTTCACAGTCACGGAATATAATAGGAGAAAAATGTGTCAAAACATGGTTAACAATAGTAAAAACAGTGTCAAGTCAATGTTAATTTTTTTTAATTAATATATTATGTCAAGGCTAATAGCAGTAAAAGAAACCCACATTAATTCATGGTTAACAGACAGTAATAACCTTGTCAAGTCATGGGTAACAGCCATTAAGAATCATGTCAAAACATGGTTAACAGCCATTAAGAATCATGTCAACCATGGTTAACAGCCATTAAAAACCATGCCATATCTTGGTTAACATCCATTAATAATCAAGTCAAGTCATGGTTAACAGCCATTAAGAATCATATCATGTCTTGGTTAACAGCCATTAAGAATAATGTCAAGTCATGGTTAACAGCCATTAAGAACCAAGTATAATCATGGTTAACAGCCATTAAGAATAATGTCAAGTCATGGTTAACAGCCATTAAGAACCAAGTCTAATCATGGTTAACAGCCATTAAGAATCATATCATGTCTTGGTTAACAGCCATTAAAAATCATGTCAAGTCATGGTTAATAGCCATTAAGAACCAAGTCTAATCATGATTCATATCCATTAAGAATCATGTCAAGTCATGGCTAACAGCCATTAAGAACCAAGCCTAATCATGGTTAACAGCCATTAAGAATCATATGTCAAGTCTTGGTTAACAGCCATTTAGAACCTTGGCAAGTAAATGATAACTGCCATTCAGAACCTTGTCAAGTCATGGATAACTACCATTAACAACCATGTTAAGTCATGGTTAACAGCCATTAAGAATCATGTCAAGTCATGGCTAGCAGCAGTAAAGCGCCACGTCATTCAACCCGTCATAGGAGAAAATCGAAGAAACCATGCGCACCCTTTTACTCAAACCACAGACACCCTGTCCATCATCACACGCATTGCTCCAGTCTCCGTCCGTACCCTCTGGGCCATATCCTGGTCGAACCTCAATAGTTTCTGTCTGGCCGTTCACTTCCAAAGGTCCACACATGAAGCGAATGTAGTTTACTCCTGATCCGCCGACTGCTATACTGAATAGGCCCATGTTCTGTTAATTATATGAGACAAAATGGTTAGTTTACAAGTGTTTATGCTGTACGCGACTTAAACACCATGCACGAATGGGAGACATCGGTCAGTTATCTCCCTTTAATACTCTCTACATATAGCTAGGTCCTATAATTTGGTTTCCTCTGTTTTTATCATTGGTTTCTTTGCACTGGATGGTGCACTTATACATTGCATTTTCTTGGCCAACTGTTATTAGATTGATTAGTTTGTTTGTTTGTTTGGAGTTTAACGCCGCTTTCAACAGCTTTGGTCATATCACGGCGGTCAGTGCACCTACCCATGTTTTCCTGGCTTTCCCACACCAGTACTTACACAGCATTAGATTGATTAGTAATTCCACATTTGTTTTCTTTAAACACTGCTATGTAAATTTTCTCTTTTGAATCATCGCTTTTATTAACACATTTATGATTAATGTGTACAGAGTAATTGCAATATCTCATTGCGAAATAGAGATAAAGACTAAGGATTCCAACTAAAAGGACCTACCAACCATTTGGTCTTCCTTGGTCTTTATCTGACAAGGGAGATAATATAATTATCACTAATGTCCCTAATTAAATAAACAATTGCGAACAATGGCTTCACGCTCGTGCAGTGTAAACAAATATATTGTCCAGAGCTCTAGATAGAGTGTATATTTTATGTTCTAAAAGTCTTATTTGGACATTAAACCATATGCTGTGTGTACTCAAAAAAAAAAGACGAAGCCTTTGAATACCCAGAGACTATTATTGGGAAAAAAAGAGATATTACGGAAAACCAGACCAATATACTCTGTTTACTCTATAATATATGTTTGTATGTAAACACTTGATAAGAAAGTAATGGTGACGACAAAAGCTGTAGCATTACAGTGAGAGTTGAGGGTACAACGGATGTTATTTTCAAGACGCTGGTCATTTACCATATATGTAGTTCCTTCGACTTGCATCTGAAATGCCTTTAGGACGCGAGGTTTTTCTTGGAATGAGCACGTTTTATTATCCTCTTTCAATTGCCCATATTGCCCACTATGTGTCGGTCTTGCCTCGTGTTGACTTTCATCTGTTTCCTGACATATCAACTCAACGGCGCTCACAGCGATGTTATCAATCACTGCCGATTTAGAGTTTACCTGCAAAAGAGTTTATTGTTTGGGATTTTACTTCACTCCATTCAGAAGATAATTCCATACATACATATGTACTCTTTATGATCTAATTTGATTTGATGAGGAGAAAATATCAATAAATACATGTATTTATACTCAGAAGTGAAAAAGGAAAAGACAACAATTGCAGTTCTTACTGTAACAATTTTACAGGTTTTCGCATAATAATGGAAATACACTTTGAATAGTTTATCGGTGGATTTACCATGTTTATGCTTTGGACACCAAACCCTGATGCATTGACCGGTATACAATTCGAATAAACGGGAAAAATATGTCCTTAACTAGTCAAACTTAAAACTAACTTTCCCACCAAAACATATACTTGAAATCTATCAAGTCTCACAAACATCTGGCTGTCGACTGATTTATTTTCTTTGTTGAAACGTAATTTCCATTGGGTTGGATTTTTTAAAACCTGACAAAATACAAACTGTTAATCTGTATCCGATAGCATACGTTCCCTGTAAGCAGAATGTGGAGTTAGACCATGTTCCTTCCGGCATTCCATTTTCAACTGTTAAGATCTTTTTCACACACCTTGTAAGATGTTGTTTGTCGTTGTCTCCTGGCAGTTGGTCGATGCACGAGGCTGGTGTAAAAGAAAATGCTCGACTATGTCTGTCTTTGCTGCTACATATGTGAAACATGTGAATACAGGTCAATAAGCATCACGTAGAAGTATGGAACACAACGACTGCCTTATTTGACATTACAACTTGCCGTGTAGTCGTAGTAGTACTGTACGTGACGGTTTCGTCATTACATTCGACGGTAGTACATGTAGCCTTACATGAGACAGAATTGTCATTACATGTGTTTGGGTCAACTTTACATGAGACAGAATTGTCATTACATGTGTTTGGGTCAACTTTACTCGAGACAGAATTGTCATTACATGTGGTTGGGTCAACTTTACATGAGACAGAATTGTCATTACATGTGGTTGGGTCAACTTTACTCGAGACAGAATTGTCATTACATGTGTTTGGGTCAACTTTACTCGGGACATAATTGTCATAACATGTGGTTCGGTCAGCTTCACCTGAGCCAGTTTTTACCCTGGCATGTGAACATTTTATCCATACATGTGAGTCAACATTATGTGTGGTAGTTTCACCTTGAAATGTGAAACATTTATTAATACATGTGACGGCATTTCCAATACAAGTGACGGAAGTTCTAATACATTTGAAGATTTAATCATTCTATGTGACAGAATCGTCATTCAATGTGGTGGAGTCAACGTTATGTGTGGCAGTTTCATCTTGAGATGTAAAACTTGTATTCACGCATCTGATGACACGATTGATATATATGACGGTTTTATATTTCAATATGTGTGACATAATAGTCATTTAATTTGGTGGAGTCAGCATTATATGTAGCAAGTTTACCTTGATATGTGACACTTTTGTTTATACATGTTATGACACTTGTAAGACATGCAACGGTTTCATCATGTTATGTGACATAAATGTATCGGAGTTATCTTACTAAACCATTTGCTCATGATATGTCTCAAATCAAACACTGCAATCATACAGATTCAAACAATGTATTTATGGTTCCAACGAACTTGTTCGTTAATGTAGTGTTAGTGAAGGGACCAAGTGCTCTTATAGAGCATAAGCCTTCTGGCTTTTACGGGCCCATTTGATAGTGTACACTTTGTCATGTACAAACATGTAACAGGTGAAATTATTTCAGAAGACAGATTTAGATACAATAGATTCAGGGTACGATACCCTAAATCTCTTCGAAAGGACCCCGTGGTTCTTTAACATTGTATAGCACCTATATAAACGATGCATTTTCTCCTGACCAGTACTTGACCTCTGGCTAAAAGCATCTCAAACATTTCCAGAACCCGGAACGGGATTTGAACGCCGGACCTCTGGATTGACAGGCCATTCATACTATGTACCCAAAAAGATTTCTTTTTATTTACATCGAACTGTCACGCGTAATGAGCATTTGGTCACACGCAATGACATGATTACATAGAACGTTATATTCCTCAATGGTATTTTGAATATTTAACGAAGTTCATTTCTATCACACACAATGATAAAATAGTCGCATGTATTATAGGTGTCAACACATTTATGACTAAAAGTGTCACATATCAAGATGAAACTACCACACACAATGATACAACAGTCGCATGTATTATAGGTGTCAACACATTTATGTCTAAAAGTGTCACATATCAAGATGAAACTACCACACACAATGATAAAATAGTCGCATGTATTATAGGTGTCAACACATGTATGACTAAAAGTGTCACATATCAAGATGAAACTACCACACCCAATGATAAAATAGTCGCATGTATCATAGGTGTCAACACATGTATGACTAAAAGTGTCACATATCAAGATGAAACTACCACACACAATGTTGACTCACCCACATGGAATGACGATTATGTCAGATATAATGATGAAACCGTCACATGTATTAGAAATGTCTCCATCACATGGAATGACGATTCTGTCACATATAATGATGAAACCGTCACATTTATTATAAATGTCTCCATCACATGGAATGACGATTCTGTCACATATAATTATAAAACCGTCACGTGTATTAGAAATGTCTCCATCACATGGAATGTCGATTCTGTCACATATAATTATAAAACCGTCACGTGTATTAGAAATGTCTCCATCACATGGAATGTCGATTCTGTCACATATAATTATAAAACCGTCACGTGTATTAGAAGTGTCGTCGCATTTATACATATTAGTGTCACAAATCAGGATAAACTATTACACGTAATGTTGACTCCATCACACAAAATGCCTGTTCTATTACATGTAATGATGATACCGTCACATGTCTTAAATGAAAGTGTCGGATATAAAGATGAAAGCGTCACATGCAATGCTGATACAACTGAACGTCAAGTTGTAACGTCGAATAAGGCAGTTGTAGAATGTGTGTACTTATGTCGTCCTACATCGTAATTAGAAAGTTTGACATATTGACCTAGTCAATGCTAAAAGGCAACAGTTGACATTTCAGAACAGTACATGTTCAAATCAGCAAGCACATCTGTTTCGTCTTATCAGAAGCTACATAACTTCAAATAAGCTTCTGACAAGCTAATGTAAGTCATATTTGAACAGTGTAGATCTAGATCAGCCAGGATCTTTCATCGGCACAAAAGCAAACTTGTACCTGTTCCTTTGGACGGACGAACTCCTTTGTTTGTTTTTAAAGGCGTGTGTAAACAATGCAAATTCAGGTGAGACAGCTCGTGACGAACCATCCCTCCTGAATATACATTGTTTGCCATATATAGGTTGAAAGGTTAACCAAATTTCCTATTGGACGAACAAAGGAATAGTCCAATTTTCAACATTTAAGAGTCGACTTTGTGAAATTCGGCAGTAAAAGTGTTAATGAATGACGTCTTAATAGGCTTGACGTTTTAGACGAAGATTTCCAACAGGGTTAAACGAGAGAGTGCAGATACCTTTTTTGTAAAGACGAGTCCCAGCCTCCCCATTCATGTTGTTGAAATCGGTACAGCCATTGCACAGATTAGACCGGAAAACGACCCCTTTGCACCTTTCATCACCGGTGCAAACAGATAGACACTGTATCAACGTCCCCATGTTTCTATACGAGAAGATGGCACCATAACCACAGATCTTGTTATCAAAATCTTCCTTGTAAACATATTGGTCATTCTGTGTGGCTTTTCCATGGACAATAATTAGTAACAGGATACTATGGAGACACCATATCCATTTGAGCGTCATCGTGATACTACCTATAACATGTAGTAGAAATGTTTTCATGTCGATCGCCAAAACATCTTTGCAAGTCAGGGATGTTAAGTAATGCCGTTGTTCGGTTTTTTTAGGTAACAAATAGTTCAAATGTTGGTTTTGTGAAATTGATACTTTATTGTAATCAGTGTGTGTATACATATATACCACCATAATATTTTTGTGTGTATACAGTACATACTACGTGTTCCTTGACAGACGGCCAATACACACGCTGATCGGCCTGCTCGTCCTCAAAAGTAAACCCCTGTCATCGATACAGAGGCCACTTGAGCAAATATTCAAAATAAGCATTATATATTTTTTTTAACTAAACGTTTTAAACAATGTTTCTCGAACACTTAAAACATCATCACAGCTAAAAGCTCCGATTGTATTTGCAAGAAACAGCGCGGATCATTCCGTCGTTGAAACAAATGCATATGTTCTAAGATGTCCCGAATTGCCTGCGTTTCTTCTAATCCTACACGTTTTCAACGATTAGCAAACATTTACTAGTACGCACTTGCCCTTGAATTTGAAAGATACTATTCGTAATATATTTCAAAAATCCGTAAACAAAATAATAACGCGAAACTTTTTTCTAAAAAGAAATTTTAATATTCTTTAAATTTCACCTACCTGTTTCGGCTTTGGTCTTATGTTGTTTCAGAGTGCTCCTCTTTACTGTATTTTATTGGTACTAAATGACCTAGGTTAAAACGATTGGTGAAACAAAATGAAGCTCATTTCGTAGAACTAATTATTTTGTCAACGATGTACAAATGATAGGTCGTCAATATACAATCCACGGTGCATGCAAATCGACATAAATCCTTTCCAACATGCAGACGCATTTTGACGGATCTGCAGCAGACGTCTTTTGAAAACAATATGACCAATTTCTACTTTTGCCACTATGTTTTCATCTCTATTAAGTAATTTAAAACTTTTAAATATAGAGATATTCCATAATTTTGCATGCAATTTCCTATTTTAGCACATACACTGTTTTCAACTTTTGTTTAGTCATAATACCTTTGCTTATAGAGAGTTTCCATACTTTTTCAGTCATAAAACATTTGCTGATAGAGAGTTTCCATACTTTTTTCAGTCATAAAACCTTTGCTGATAGAGAGTTTCCATACTTTTTCAGTCATAAAACCTTTGCTGATAGAGAGTTTCCATTCTTTTTTTCAGTCATAAAACCTTTGCTGATAGAGAGTTTTCATACTTTTTCAGTCATAAAACCTTTGCTGATAGAGAATTTCCATATTTGTTCAGTCATAAAACCTTTGCTGATAGAGAGTTTCCATATTTTTCAGAGTTTCCATATTTGTTCAGTCATAAAACCTTTGCTGATAGAGAGTTTCCATACTTTTTCAGTCATAAAACCTTTGCTGATAGAGAATTTCCATATTTGTTCAGTCATAAAACCTTTGCTGATAGAGAGTTTCCATACTTTTTCAGTCATAAAACATTTGCTGATAGAGAGTTTCCATACTTTTTCAGTCATAAAACCTTTGCTGATAGAGAGTTTCAAGTATTTTTTTCCAGTCATAAAACCTTTGCTGATAGAGAGTTTCCATACTTTTTCAGTCATAAAACCTTTGCTGATAGAGAGTTTCCATACTTTTTCAGTCATAAAACATTTGCTTATAGATAGTTTCCATATTTTTTTTCAGTAATAAAACATTTGCTTATAGATAGTTTCCATACTTTTTTCAGTAATAAAACATTTGCTTAAAGATAGTTTCCATACTTTTTTTCAGTAATAAAACATTTGCCTATAGATAGTTTCCATACTTTTTCAGTCATAAAACATTTGCTGATAGAGAGTTTCCATACTTTTTCAGTCATAAAACATTTGCTGATAGATAGTTTCTATACTTTTTCAGTCATAAAACATTTGCTGATAGAGAGTTTCCATACTTTTTCAGTCATAAAACATTTGCTTATAGATAGTTTCCATACTTTTTTTCAGTCATAAAACATTTGCTTTTGAAGAGTTTCCATACCTTTTTTCAGTAATAAAACATTTGCTTTTGAAGAGTTTTCATACTTTTGCCTATATATTCTCAAAGTTGTCTGCTGCAGATTTGGTGCATCTGGGAAGGGTTAAGAAGTGAAGAAAGCACCAGGAAGAACGATCAAATAGCATTCTGGTTTATCTATGTGTATGTTAAACATAACCGTTCACGTGAGGCTTTTACAATGCTTGCATCCATTTGTCCTTTTTAAAGTATCCTTTGTGTACATGTTACTGTAATGTAGGCCAAATAGAACCGAAATATTATCTTAATACTAGATAAAAAAACAACAACACACACACCATTAAACGTTAACATTATACAAGGCCAGTGCAACAGAAATTTGTAAATTTGATGATCGGAATATCGTTATCAATCTATCAAAATACACTTATTTGTAAATCTTGTAAGAATACAATTAGATATGCTGATCATGGTCAGAGTCTATAATCACACGTCCCAAAAAGGTCAGATCTCGTGTGATTCGAAAAATATTGAAGTTCTACTAAGCCGTATATGGGGTAACTGCGTTTGAAAAAAAAACACCAATTTATATTCGTTTCTTGCCTTTTAAATATTGCATTGAACGAACACATTAATGAGACTCAAGTTACGAAGATAAAAATCCAATTAAAATTGAAATGCATACTGTCAGAATGCTAGGAAATTGTGTAAAAAATGTTTATCTTTTAAGTTTGTACACCTTTCCTCTTCTCTGAAAACAGATTCCAGATCATTCTACCTATTTGTGTTCAAAAGCGTTTACACATCCGAAATGAGATTTGTAACGTTTGGCAAGGTCCCCTAAAGTCTGGAGCTACCTTATAGGGTCAGGCATACGCCAATAATTGCAATTCCCTCTGGACATGGTGTAGCAAGCAAACGCCTGTAGTGGGCTAACCGGTTTAATCTTTCTAATTCCGTAGCTACTTTGCTTCATTATTCATTGATTTACTCCAGACCTCAAGATATGTTGGTCTGATGTAGAGGTTATGAAAATCGAATACATGTATATTTCCTAATTTACTGTATCAGTGTGTGTATACCACGTGACTTTTGACGTCATATTTGCATGGTTAGACAGCTCTTGATAAGAATGTAAAAACAATGGTAACGTTTTTTTTCTTCACCCTTTTTAATGAGACATGACGCAGTCTACGCCGCTTACAATGTCCTATCTCCGGGTTTTTACAGGAGTTTGATTGGTGGTCTAGTTTTTTCAAACACTTCGACGAACCTGTTCTCAAAATCCAGTTTTGATAATGCTCCGGCTGTCGGCGATATTAATTCATTTTGAGAAAGGTTCATCGAAGTGTTCGAAGAAACTAAACTACTAATCAAACTCCGTTAAACAACCGGAGATAGGGCTCTGTAAGCGGCGTAGACTGCGCCATGTTTCATTACAAATGATGAAGAAATAAAAAAGTTACCTTTGTTTTTACCTCTAAACCGAAGTAAAATATTTCTGTCCGCCGTAGCATTTGTGACGTGAATGTCACGTGGTATATACACACTGTGTATATGCGATCGCGATATATACGGTGATGTTACAAATCTCATTTCGGATGTGTAAACATCGCCACCCAATCGTTCATACAAAATGTGAAGAGGCACAAAACGGGAAGTGTTGCCTCTCCTTGCCCGGACCCACATCTCTTTAAGACCATTTTGAAGAAAGATAGGTACATAAAACAGTAGGGCAACTGTAACATATGTATCATTAGAGATAACAACACAGGTCTTATAACCTGCCTGAAGACAATCCAGGAGATGCATGGGTATGCGGAGATCTGCTTCCTCAACCTGGGACTGTAGGAGCTGCATGTAATGTTATGTACCATTAGTGATCTTAATGCAACGCCATTCACTAGTATCACCACCCTCCATGCTCAGTTGGCTGAGAACGGTAGTTCAGTGTCCTTTACTGATTGCTTGTCATTGTATATATCAAAGATAATATATCTATAGGTGCTACCTATTTACGAAAAAACACAAGATAATTATAAACAAAAATTAAAGAGCATACTTTGGCCATAAAAAAGGATTTATAAGTAATTGACTAGACAATAATAATGTTAATGTCATGTTTTGTACATTATCAAAAAATATTTGGAATTCGTATTGCTGTCGTCTATTATTACGAACAGAAAATAATAAAGTAAAGACTTTCAGAAAATCAAGGAATACATTTATAATGAACGAGGTTAAAACATGATGGCCAAGATGATCCTTAATCGATCACCTGCATTATGGTAAAGAAGCAAAAAGATCAGCTCTTTGCTGATGCCACCTGGCAACTGCCTTTTTCAACCAGTCAATATGACTGGAACAAATGATGTAAGGGGTCACATTTCTGCTAAACCCTTTCCCTATTAGAGACGGTTTCTGAGGCCTTTGCAACAGACGATTTTGGAAAAGATTGTCGCTAAAAGAACAATTGCTCCTTATGAGAAAGTTATCCTTTTGCCACAATGTTTGATAAATAGCTCATGTATAGGAATTTGGGGTATTTCATGTTGACCACTTTTTTGCGGGAAACGACGTCGCTCCATTGACGTTAGGCCAAGATGAAGTGTTACGGAAATGACGTCACGTCCTTCTTTGGATACGATACAGTCAACATTTAGGTTCAGGGGTAGAAGTCTAATGCTGTCGTTTTTTTGACGAACGGGAAAACATATTTCTTACAGAGTTCCATTTATTTTTAATGTTAATTCCCCCAAAACACAGCACTTTAATAAATATCGATTTAAAAAAAAAATATATTAAAAAGACGACAATAATTTAAAAAATCCGTGTATTTCGTGTCATTTTATACATACCCAAATTATCGATTTAAAAAAAAATATTAAAAAGACGACAATAATTTTTTTTCAATCCGTGTTTCTCGGCTCATTTTATACATACCCAAAATGGCGGCCCCCATGGATTTGGCCAGTTTCATTTCAGAAAACTTCATGGGTTATTGAAAAAAAAAAAAAAAAAAAAAAAAAAATCTCACACCCGTTAACTATAAGCGAAAAAACCCATTCATGGGTTTTTTTCGTAATATGTTAATAGGCAAAGCCTAGGTCGTGTGAAAGCAATAACAATTAATTAAGCAGTGTCAGTCCCCCAACAAGTAACAAATTTATAGGCAAATTGTAGAAAGTTACAAAAAGGAATTTGAAAAAGATATTGAAAAAACCCAAACTTATCATGCATTTAAGTTTAATTTGTACATATGTTTTATTTTTTATTAGGTCAGAGGCCTAACAGACTGTAAATTTCCAAGGATGTTGATGGAAAACACTGGACGGCATTGAAGAATGTTATTTTTTTTTTTTTACAAATGCCAGTTATTTGTAAACTAGTAATAAATATAATTGGAAATTGACTCTTAGTCTTACGAAGTTACGATGGTTGATTGAATGACTTGAGCTTTAAACATTATTTTCAATGGTACTTCAGTTTATCTAACATTTCCCCCTGGCTTTTTAGAATACTAAAATACTCCACACACTTACAATCTTCCATGCCAAGCCTAAGAAAAATTAAGAAAGAATCAAACGATGAGACGTAAATAAATCTTTTGATTTCTCACCTCTAGATGAATGGCAAATGGCTACCTTTGCATGATCTGGCTGAATGTATGATCTTGAGATATCTTACGACGAGAACACTATGCATACAGACTGCGAAAATATTTTCAAAAGTCCCAATTATAATGATGTATGTTGAAAAGGGTAAAGTTTAGCCCCTTGCCTGATGTAAATTACTTGATGTCTGTGACTCATCTGAATATGTTTTTCAAATTCTGTTTGGTAACTTTCTACAATTTGCCTATTAATTTGTTTCTTGTTGTGGGACTAACAGTGCTTAATTAATTGTTCTTGCTTTCACACGACCTAGGCTTTGCCTATTAACATATTACATAATACGTGTGAAAGCTCGAGCCGAAGGCTCGAGCGAAGCACGCGGCGCCTATAGGTTACACGTACGAACACATCATACGAGATCAAAACAACGAGAATTCAGTACAATCTTACTGTTTTTCACATATCAAATCTCAACCCCATAGCACTTTTGTTCGGCCATTTTGCTTCCGGTCTTACTGGACGGACAAATTACCGTAACCTATTAATTTCGTAACCGGTAAAACCCGCATTCACGATATTCGTATGTTTTGACAAATAAAAAAATACTAAAAACTAGAGGGAAAAATTAAATTAAATTCCTTCTCGATAAAGGAATGAAAACAAGGAATCTGACACGTGATAATTTGCGTGTAATTGCACTCGTTTTCTATTTTTGAAATGATATTTTCTCAACCGGAAGTAAACACATCAAATGTGACGTCATTGCAACGCAAGTGTCAAAAACATATTGAAAAAACCCAAACTTATCATGCATTCAAGTTTAATTAATTTGTACATATCTGTTTTATTTTTTATTAGGTCAGAATTGTAACAGACTGTAAGATTTCCAAGGATGTTGATGGAAAACAACACTAGAAGGCATTGAAGAATGTTTTGATTTATTTTTACAAATGCTAGTTATTTGTAAACTGGTAATACATATAATTGGAAACTGACTCTTACCATGGTTGATTGAATGACTTGAGCTTAACATTACTTTCGATGGTACTTCAGTTCACCTAACATTTTCCCCTGGCGTTCTAGAATACTAAAATACTCCACACAACAATCTTCCAAGGCACATGGCTAACTTTGCATGATCTGGCTGAATGTTTTTAAGATGAAAACACTATGCATACAGACTGAGAAAACTAATTTTTGACAACTATTTTCAAAAGTCCCATTTATAATGATGTATGTTGGAAAGGGTAAAGTTTAGCCCCTTGCCTGATGTAAATTACTTGATTTCTGTGACTAATCTGAATACATTGTCAGAATGGTGTAATTGATCCAAAATGAACATATCCAAAATGAACAATATATGTTCCTATTCAACAACATTTCCCTTTGAACCCCTATCTCCTTTTCTGGTCTTTAATTTGTAAAACATGAAACAGCATCAGGTTATTTGTTAATAAGTTCCAGACTTAGTGTCTGAACAACTGATTATGTATGCATATATGTCGTTTGAAAAAAAAGTGGATAGTGAAAGATCTTATCAGACCTTGAACATGTACAGATTCTCAGAGTTATCAATGATGATAACTTTTCCTTTTTTTAATTGTTATTGCGCAATTATAAAAGCTTTTGAAAAGGGTAACTATTTTTACTAGAAGCCAGGATAAAAATGTAATAAGTGTTTAAGTAAGACTACTCCCCACAACATAATTGTTTCATGTATAAATTGTTAAGTTTAGTTGCTTCTTTCAAATCATGTACCTGCTGAGATTTGAACTCAGGACTCTTGTTAGACCAGGTCGAGGGCTTGGTGTGAAACGGTTGTAACTAAAAACCTATTTTGAAAACCCTTGTTTAGGGGCAATGTTGACCCCTTTGTAAACGATGCAAATTTAGGAACCATTGCTCAGAATGAGCAATGGCAATTAAATTTCCATTGTTGACCAAGAAAAATGATTTAACACTTACAAAGACTTTATGGCGAGGTGATTAACCTTGGTAAAAAAAATACCAATTTTAGTTACAACCGTTTCACGCCAAGCCCTCGAGGTGTTCTACCATTAAACTACAGTATAGGTTTTTACTTTGAGCAGCAGTTCATGAAAATATGTATAATTTTATTACCAGTAAAGTATAAGATTTTTTTTTGTTACAATGAATGTATACTAGTTTAAATTTTACAATTTCTATTGTATAGATTATAGAATTTCACACAGAAAAATGGATAAATTTCACAATAAATTACATAGAAAACAGAAAAGATATACATTTCGGTGGTATTTCAGTTATATCAGAGGACAGAACACTTATGTGAGGTCACTGGGTGACTTATAACTGACATTAATTATGATTTATAATATAGCCCTTTCTGTTGAAAAACAGTTCTATGACATCATTGGTTGTTGTGCTCCCAAGTATGAAAAGAGTGCTGTCAATAGATGTTGAATCTTTTGTAAATGTGGTTTGAATACATACATGCAGAGTATTTAAAATAACCTAGTGGAAAAATTGTTGAAATTCTAAGTAACAAGTTTGTCCAATCTGATTAATAAACAAATTTTGGATAAAAACAAGTGAAATTCAGCCTGAAAAGTAATGTGTTTTACTGATAGCCCACATATGACATCATTTCTTTAAAACAATCATGACTCATTTGAGTTTGATCAATAAACATAATTTGGTTAAAAAAAAGATGAATCTACTAGAAATGCAGCCTGTTGAAAGAAAAGTAATGTGTTTTATTGATAGCCCACATATGACATCATTCTTTTAAAACAATTGACTCATTTGAGTTTGATCAATAAACAAATTTTGGATAAAAAAAGCTGAAACTACTAGAAATTCAGCCTGTTGAATGAAAAGTTATGTGTTTTACTGATAGTCCACATGCATATGACATCATTTCTTTAAATCAATGGACTCATTTGGAGGCATGAAAGTGTTTTCCTCTCTTTCAGGTTGGAGGATATATGGCTTAAGACATTTACTATGTATACCTCAAAACCAGGGTGAACTGATTCTGGCCATACTTTCATGATTTGACAAATGCTAGGTCATAGACATAAACTGTTAAACTGTACAATGTAAAAAAAAAAAAGTATATTGAAGGCAAATAATTGCCTTCAGAAATTGACTGAAGTTTTGTTTGTTTACTACATTTACTTCAATATATTAATAAACGTCTTAAAGTAAATAAAACTAGACAGTCGAAGATATGATAGTTTAGCTATTTCCTTGAGTGGGGTCAACATTTGACAAAGACGGCTTCGGCTTCAAATGACAGATACAGACAAAAACAATACACACTATGTGACGTGACGCGATGTGACGTAAGCATCGTGGAACAGATACAGACAAAAACAATACACACGATGTGACGTCACGCGATTTGACGAAAGCATCGTGGAACGGTTCTCAACAGATACTAACAAATAATTTAGAAATGAAGTTATATTTTTAAGCAAATTATTGATATAATAAATATCCTACCTTGAAATGAAGCTATATCGATACAGAAACAGAATTGTTCGTCCTTTTCAGTTTAAATAATATCCGAGGCCAGTGTAACGAACGATAACTTCCGTTGAAATATTTACAATATAAAATCCATGAAATAACTATGACAGGTACAACAGAATAGTTGACTTACCCTTCATAAAGTCCTTGCAGTGAATGAAATCCATTTCTGACGAGTCAAACTATCTTTTCCTACCATTCCTGTCGTTTTCCTTTTGTTAACTATTTATTACTTGCCTTACAATGACGTTACTTTCGTTGCAATGACGTCACATTTGGATGTGTTTACTTCCGGTTGAGAAAATATCATTTTAAAAATAGAACACGAGTGCAATTACACGCAAATTATCACGTGTCAGATTCCTTGTTTTCATTCCTTTATCGAGAAGGAATTTAATTTAATTTTTCTCTCTAGTTCTTAGTATTTTTTTATTTGTCAAAACATACGAATATCGTGAATGCGGGTTTTACCGGTTACGAAATTAATAGGTTACGGTAATTTGTCCGTCCAGTAAGACCGGAAGCAAAATGGCCGAAAAAAAGTGAAAACTGACTCTTACCATGGTTGATTGAATGACTTGCGCTTAACATTACTCCACACAACAATCTTACAAGGCAGATGGCTAACTTTGCATGATCTGGCTGAATGTATAATCTTGAGACAATTTAAGATGACTGAGAAAAATGTAATTTTTGACAAATATTTTCAAAAGTCCCATTTATAATGATGTATGTTGGAAAGGTTAAAGTTTAGCCGGCCTTGTCTGATGTAAATTACTTGATTTCTGTGACTAATCCGAATACATTGTCGGAATGGTGTAATTGATCCAAAATGAACATATCCAAAATGAACAATATGTTCCTATTCAACAACATTTTCACTTTGAACACCTATCTCCTTTTCTGGTTTTTAATTTGTAAAACATGAAAACAGCATCAGATTATTTGTTAATAAGTACCAGACTTAGTGTCAACAACAGTTACTGAATATATATACATGTATCTGAAATATGTTGTTTGAAAAAAAAAATGGATAATATAAGATCTGATCAATATATTCAATATACATTTTATTGCATAAAACAATAAACATTATGTTTATAGCAAATAAAGAAATTATAAAAAGTACAAACAGAGAAATGGATTTTCCAGAAGAATTTGCAATAATTTAACATTGTTAGTGATCATGTTAAAATTGCTCTATTATAAAAATATGATGTATAAATTTCGTTAAAACTTTGATATTAGAACGGTTATCAAAGCTGGATCAATCCTTGAACATGTACAGATTCTCAGAGTTATCAATGTTGATAACCATTCCTTTTTTTAATTGTTATTGCTCAATTATAAAAGCTTTTGAAAAGGGTACAGGGAGTAAACTATTTTCACTAGAAGCCTGGATAAAAATGTAATAAGTGTTTAAGTAAGACAACTCCCCACAACATAATTGTTTCATGTATACATTGTTAAGTTTAGTTGCCTCTTTCAAAACATGTACCTGCTGAGATTTGATCTTAGAACTCTTGTTAGACCAGGTGTTTTACCATTAAACTACAGTATAGGTTTTTATTTTGAGCAGCAGTTCATGAAAATATGTGTACTTTTATTACCAGTAAAGTATAAGAATTTTTTTGTTACAATGAATGTATACCAATTTAAATTTTACCATTTCTATTGTATAGATTATACAATTTCACACAGAAAAATGGATTTCACAATAAATTACATAGAAAACAGATACATTTCTGTGGTATTTCAGTTATATCAGAGGACAGAACACTTATGTGAGGTCACTGGGTGACTAACATAACTGACATTAATTATGAACTGCCTTATAGCCTTTTTCTGTTGAAAAACAGATTACGTTTTCTTTATTGTTCAACCAAAATGTTTATACAAATTTATTTGAATAAAAAGTATTTTGAGTGTTTGTTGAATTTAAAAAGAGATTGATCCTCTTTATCTACAGATTTCAATGCTCAGTTTGTTTTTACCTTATTTGAGTTTGATATAGTTAGTGTACATTGCCCTGTTTCATAGACGGACCTAAATCGGTGACCGTAAAAGGCTTTTATTTTGCATTTGCTCTTCAATTTGAAGAGTTCTATGACATCATTGGTTGTTGTGCTCCCAAGTATGAAAATAGTGCTGTCAATAGATGTTGAATCTTTTTCAAATATTGTTTGAATACATACATGCAGAGTATTTTAAATAACCTAGTGAAAATAATGTTTAAATTCTTAGTACCAAGTTTGTCCAATCTGATCAATAAACACATTTTGGATAAAAAAAAAAAAGAAGGAAACTACTAGAAATTCAGCCTGTTGAAAGAAAAGTAAAGTGTTTTACTGATAGCCCCCATATGACATCATTTCTTTTAAACAATCATGACTCATTTGAGTTTGATCAATAAACACATTTTGGTTAAAAAAAAGATGAATCTACTAGAAATGCAGCCTGTTGAAAGACAAGTAAGGTGTTTTACTGATAGTCCACATATATATGACATCATTTCTTTAAAACAATGGACTCATTTGAGTTTGATCAATAAACACATTTTGGATAAAAAAAAAGATAAATCTACTAGAAATTCAGCCTGATGAAAGAAAAGTAATGTGTTTTATTGATAGCCCACATATGACATCATTCCTTTAAAACAATGGACTCATTTGAGTTTGATCAATAAACAAATTTTGGATAAAAAAAAATATGAAACTACTAGAAATTCAGCCTATTGAAAGAAAAATTATGTGTTTTACTGATAGTCCACATATAACATCATTTCTTTAAAACAATAGACTCATTTGAAGGCATGAAAGTGTTTTCCTCTCTTTCAGGTTGGAGGATATAGACATTAAGACATTTACTATGTATACCCCAAAATCAGGGTGAACTGATTCTGGTCATACTTTCATGATTTGACAAAGACTAGGTCATAGACATAAACTGTTAAACTGTACAATGTAAAAAAATAATGTAAATTGAAGGCAAATAATTTGAAATTGACTGTAGTTTTGTTTGTTTGCTACATTTACTGCAATAAATAGATAAACGTCTTAAAGTCAATACAACTAGACAGTCGAAGATATGATAGTTTTAATAGCTATTTTCTTGAGTGGAGTCAACATTTGACAAGACGGCTTCGGCTTCAAATGACAGATACAGTCATAAACGATACACACCATGTGACGTCACGCGATGTGACGAAAGCATCGTGGATCGTTCCCAACAGATATAACAAATAATTTAGAAATGAAGTTATATTTTTAAGCAAATTATTGATATAATAAATAGCTTACCTTGAAATGAAGCTATGCCGATACAGAAACAGAATTGTTCGTCGTTTTCAGTTAAAATAATATCCGAGGCCAGTGTAACGAACGATAACTTCCGTTGAAATTATTTACAATCATTTTCAAGTGTTTATTGCTTCTCTATATTGCAAAGATATAAAATCCATGAAATAATGATGACAGGTACAAAAGAATAGTCGACTTAGCCTTCATAAAGTCCTTCCAGTGAATGAAATCCATTTGTGACGAGTCAAACTATCTTTTCCTACCATTCCTGTCGTTTTCTTTTTGTTATTTATTTATTACTTGCCTTACAATGACGTTACTTTTCGTTGCAATGACGTCACATTTGGCAATCTCTATTACATAGGCGCTCTCACTCTCTATTACATAGGCGCTCTACATTCACCAGTAAGACCGGAAGCAAAATGGCCGAAAAAAAGTGCTATGGGGTTGAGATTTGATATGTGAAAAACAGTAAGATTGTACTGAATTCTCGTTGTTTTGATCTCGTATGATGTGTTCGTACGTGTAACCTATAGGCGTGCTTCGCTCGAGCCTTCGGCTCAAGCTTTCACACGTATAATCACATCTGCCATATGATCTATGTGAGAAAGTAGTCAGTGGCTTCGAAAGAATGTTGTGTAAGTACTGGTGTGGGAAAGCCAGGAAAACATGGGTAGGTGCACTGACCGCCGTGATATGACCAAAGCTGTTGAAAGCGGCGTTAAACTCCAAACAAACAAACAAACAAAACATCTGCCATAACAGTGGTACACATTATTCATCTCAGTAAACTTTGAAAGCAACACTTCCCATTTTGTGCCTCTTCACATTTTGTATGAACGATTGGGTGGCGATGTATGCGCAATCCTTCAAGCACTACATAGCCTCACAGGTTGTGATATTACTAGTAAGATAGGAACAAAGAAAGCGGCCCCAAAGGCTGAACACGTGACATACTTGCAAGGATTTGGTGCAACAGCTCCTCTAATTCCTACAATGATAAAGCATGCAGAGCAGTACTTGGTTAATGTTGTAGACGCTGGGAACAAGTCCAGCAGTTTCACGGAACTAAGAGCACATCAATTTCACTTCCTAAAATCAAGCTCTCATCATAATCTTCCACCAACAAGTCAAGTCATTAAACTTCACATCTACCGTGCATTCTACAATACATACATAACAGAACACGTCTTGGATAAGCAATTGAACATTGCTACAGAAGACCTTAATCCACTACAGTATGGTTTTACACTTGAGAATGGCGATATGTTACCATCTACATCATGGAAGACTCTGCAGCCACGGTGGAGTGTGGTGTGTCATTGTGGCAAATGTGCTCGCACAACATGCCCTTTTCGTGCAGCTTTGGTAAAATGCTGTGTGTTCTGCAAGTGCCAGAGGATGAATGACTGTAGAAATCCCTACAACTGAGATCATACATTATACTATTACTGGTTCTGTATGCATGGTCACTGCATTATTCATAGATTTCAATTATGCTTGTTAAGGGATTGCGTTATTCATTCAATCATTGAAAAAAACCTACTCATCTTATTCCTACATGCACATCCATGTACGTACGAGTATAACAAACAAATGTATTAAAAACAAATGTTTCATATTTAGTGATATTATTAGGTTAATTTACCCTGAAAACATAGGTAAAAATACTAAAATCATGTATCTAGGTGCCTCAGAAACTGATATATGGTATAAAATATAAGATTTTTGGCAGCCATTTTGAAAATCAAGATGGATGCTCTTACCAAAACATCCAATGTCATGGTTATTGGTCTCATGAGCTTCATTGACCATGAAAACATATGTTTTGACACCAAAATCAGGTTTCTAGGTGCCTCAGAAATTGAGTTATTGTAAAAAATAAGATTATTGGCGGCCATTTGAAAAATGCCCTGATTATTGGCAGCCATTTTGAAAATCAAGATGGATGCTCTTACCAAAACATCCAATGTCATGGTTATTGGTCTCATGAGCTTCATTGACCATGAAAACATATGTTTTGACACCAAAATCAGGTTTCTAGGTGCCTCAGAAATTGAGTTATTGTAAAAAATAAGATTATTGGCGGCCATTTTGAAAAATGCCCTGATTATTGGCAGCCATTTTGAAAATCAAGATGGATGTTCTTACCAAAACATCCAATGTCATGGTTATTGGTCTCGTGAGCTTCATTGACCATGAAAACATATGTTTTGACACCAAAATCAGGTTTCTATGTGCCTCAGAAATTGAGTTATTGTAAAAAATAAGTTTATTGGCTGCCATTTTGAAAAATGCCCTGTGTAGATAAAGTTAACCATTTTTGGGCTTGTCACCCAAACTTTTCTGGATAGTATTGATATGAACATCAATAAAATCACGTTTGACAGAGTAATTATTATTAGATGATAATGAGATAATTATGAGATGGCCACGAACTACCCCCTAGAGCCAGGAGTAAACGTCTCATTTAAAATAAATAGAGTTGAAATTCCCAACCACCTATTTCAGCCGTGACTGCAAGTAATAACATCTTCAAAGAAGCTAATATTTATGTATAGAAATATATTTAATTACTTTTAATTCAAAGTACAATATAAACTTCTGTAAAAAGTGTTAGCTAATGTAAACAAAGAAGTAAAACAAAAAAAACAAAAAATGTGCTTCTGGAGGGATTCGAACCACTACCTTGAAACCCTCAACATATTTGAAGTCCTGCGCTTAACAACATAGGCTAACGCATTAAAATTGAAGAGTTTCAAGTGGAGGTTTTCATTACGCTCCTACTACCTTAAGGGGTACATTCTCTTGTGTGCGATCCGGGGCCTCATGATAGTCTGGTTTTTAATTGTTTTAATGTACGTTTCAACCCTAGAAAAAAATCGTGTGTGTGTACCACAGTGTTATATTACATGCCGAGGTGTCGGGATGATATTTGCTTCTGTATTTATTCTTTTGTTTTAAAATGCTATTAATAATGCTATATATAATTATAAGTAAAAGGGATGTTTCAGGGTTTCCGTCGAATAGTTTAAGAGTCAACCGCTTTGCAATTATCTAGTTGTTATGCCTGGTCCTGGGAAGATGAGCAAATAATAGAAGAATTCGAGCAAGGCAGACCAAGGCCAGTAGGACTTGTATGTCATGAATAAAACACATAAGAACAGATTGAATGAAAATGGGCATTTATTAATGCCATAAAGTAATAAACATGGTTACATGTATAACCAGAACAGATTGAAATACAATTTATTCATTCATAAAGGTTGTTTGTTCAAACATATTACAGAGTTTTTCTTTTCAATAATAATGTTGTTTGCTCCATTTTCGATTACGTCACTCCATGGTACAAAATTGAAACGTATCCCATACTGACACCGCGCTTTCGTGCGGCGTCAATTACTCCCAGACAACATAATCCATTATTCGGACAACTGCAGTCGGAAATCTGTATAAGTATTCCCTTTGAATCGGTATAAATATTCGTATGATAAAGTTTCGCTATGGACATCGACCAATATGTTTACAATTATGCTTCGCTTATAGGCAGGTAAACCAATTACTTCTCAAGAACCTAACGAACATGCACGAAGGTACCGCATCTCCCTATTTGAGAATGCATTGACAAACGTAATGTATATAAAAGTCGTCCATGGTTAATATACTTTCACAATTTCATAAGAATTATTTCTAGAGATAAGCATTTATGTAGGCTAACCTAGCCTCTATCATATATGTAATGGTTATATATATTCCTACTGAGTGTTTTAAAGCAAGTTGTGTCTTCGTAATGGCAATTAGATTTCTTAAAAGATGGAGTTTTTAGACTTTAACACCAAACAATTTTTCTATATGTGTATCACAGACTTAACCGCGTTTGCTCATTTTTTCAATATTTTACCAAAAAAATAACGCAGAGAGTTCGTTTTCTGCTGATGACAGACGTAAGTAGATTGTGTGCCTAACCTGTCGCTCTGGGCTAATTGTTTCATTATTTCTAGTCCTGGCTGATGGATTAGGAAAACTCATTGTTATATTTACAACTTATTTATTTATAAACTGCATTATTAGAAGTCCATCCTTGTACATTTGTATCACAGACTTAAAATAATAATTTTATATCCAAACTAATCAACATGGGAAACTTACATTCGCCTATTGAATCCTGGTAGACGGTTTCCAAAAATTCAAAATGTTCGTTCCATTTTCAATATATCAATATTTCACCCCAAACAGAACGCACGTTGGCAATCAACAACGCTCGTGTTTTGAGGATGACAGACGTTTGTGGATTGTGTCACAGGCGTCCGAATTTCTATTACAGCAAAAAAATGCGAAAAATCACACAATACCACGTACCTTGTCATTATTATTACACTATATGGACGTATAGAGGGGCTATTTATAGTAACACGTGTGGGATTCCCCAAATTACCATTACGATCATTTTTCTCAAAGCGTATAGACAATATAGAGAGACTTTTTGAGTATTTTAACGAGGTATTGTGTGATTTTTTCGCAGTTTTTGCTGTAATAAAAAAATTCGGACGCCTGTGATTGTGTGCCTAACCTGTCGATCTGGGCTTATTATCTTTGTT